>CAXKVY010003953.1:25000-41457 GCA_964058915.1 Tetropium fuscum | reverse complement strand
CATCGCTAGTTACAATACTTTTCAAGTTAACAATTACACTTCGCGACCTCTACTTGAGCATGTTTCTTTTGAACATTTCATAAGGACCAACTTTTTACAATGCATGTGCTATACTAAAAATGCTTATGAGCAAATTTAAAATAAATTAATTGTCAATATAAAATTAAGCATAAGGATTTGAATGTCCGGATCCCCATAATCGCGTCCTCAAACAAAAAATATAGATACGTAAGGTAAAGTTCGCCTGAAATTTTCTGATTACTGGACTATAGTTGTACTCAAAATTCAAGCCCAGCATTTATATATTTGTTCTCTTTCAGATGCTTACTGGATTCTATCAAACCAAAAATGGGATATTCCGAAGATGCTAAAAATTGGTTGACAGAAACAATGCAAACACTGGAGAGACAATACCCGAATGCGTTTGATAAGGAAGTATATCGTATTCTGTCGGCAACACAAGATAAGTATATGGTGAGAAGAAGAAAATGTCTATCGAAAATTTTGAAGAATACTATGACATACAAGGGGAAATTTGATGTTTTTGAAAAATTGTATCATCCTAATCCACAGTTTAGAACTCAGGCCGTTACATATTTACTGGAGAACTACAATTTGCTGAAAGAAACTGATAAGGAAATTATTAGAAATTCGTTAATTGATCGCTTAAATGACGAGAATGTTGATGTAGTCCAGGAAACTTTATCGGCTATAGATAAGACTGCAATTCTGCAACCGGTAGATTTAAAACATGTGCTAATTTCTCTTGCCACTAAATGTTTGAGAGATCAAAAAGAATGGGGCATTATATCTAATTATGTAGTGAACATGTTATGTTCCATTACCGAATGGGACTGGGAGTTAGTGTTAGGAATTTTTCCGTATTTATTGCCAAAATCCACAGAAGAATTGAAATTTGCAAAGAAGATTCTCCAGTCACCTTATTTTTCCCAAGATACGTTGCTGAAACCATTCTTAGAAGAACTTGAAAGTAGTGTTACTGCACAGTCTTTTGTTAAACTCATATTTAAGGGCTTACAGAGTAACAGTGAGTTGGAAAATGTTAAAACCTTATTGGAGGTTTTAAAGAAATTTCCAAAAGAAAAACGTGATCCTGGTCACATGTTTGTGGCATCTCTAATTCTAACAAATATCCTTCCAGAAAATTCAACAGTAGATGTTATTGCGTTAGTTTTGGATATTTTCAAAACCTACAAGACATTTCGTACCAAAAAATCAATAACAGATGAAAAACTTGATGATGAAAGAGACCAGGTAAAAATTGCCTTCAAGGGACAATTTCCATTGGATGGTTACTTGAGGTGTCTACGGAATGTGATTAAGAAAACAAATAAGCCTGTGACAAACCTGGGCACAACGGATTTTTCAGTTAACACCCTAGATAACAAATATTTTGTATTACTTTCAAGTATCTTGATTAAGAGTAACAATTTATTTCAAAATGTACGAGAAAAGTACCTAAACTACTTTTGTGACAATTGGCTTAGTAAAGTCAACTTTGTCTTGAACTTATGTATTTCGCAAAATGTTGATTTGCCAAGAAAGTTTAAAACACATGCTTTAACTTATTTATTGACAAATTTAAAAGATTTAAAGAAAGATGATCTTACACAATTTTTAGACTACGAAAACCCAACCGCTGCATCTTTAATAACATTATTGTGTGATTCCGAAGAAAACGTAAGGAGATTGGTTTTGGATATTATTGACTTTCTAATAGACTCATCATCACAAAAATCACGCTCTTATTATTATTTATTAGATGCAATAAAAAAACACAGAGAAGAAATAATTATGGACCATGAGCAAGTAACGCTTATTGTGTTTAATGTAATAGATCCAAAGAATACTAGAGGAAAGAAGCATGTTACAGATTTAAATTCTATTCGTAATAAACTTCTGAAATTAACATATAACACAGAGACACCAATTTATCTGAAAGCTGGTATATTGAAATTCTTATCACACATTAATTCCTTTGATATATTAGAGGAAACTGCAAAGTTAGCTTTGGAAATTTTGCAACACAATCCAGAAGTAATAGAAAGATTTAATGCAGTAATAGTAGGAAATGTTGTAAGCAAAATTGAACCAAAAGTTGTTGCTAAAATATCACTTAAATCAAATACTTGGGTGCTAATTAAGTCTATGATTAAAAATGATAAGACAATGATTTTAAATGATCAACATGACAAAATATGTCCATCGGTACTTATGATGAACCAATTAGAGAAGGAAATATTTACAGAGCTGAACGAAGAGGTGGTAAAATGTTCATTAGACATAATAGCCGAGATAGCAAGTGTAGCTCAAAACCCCGATATCCTACCAGCTGCTAATCGTATTTTTAAGCATATCGATTTAGACGCTATAATAGTTCAAGATCAGTTAATAAAAATGCGAGATGTACAATCTACAAAGCAAGGCCTTACAATTAAAAGACGAAGAGTGAGTATGGTACCTACAGTTGATATTTTGGACACATTGGAATGGAAAAAAGGGGTTAGTGTTCTTGAATTTATTCAAGACAAGAAAAAAATCAGAAACACAAGTACTTTGCTGCCTGTATTATTTGATGTTTTGAAAAGGTGTCTGGATTTTGACGAGCAAGCCATTGTGGAATACCCAAAGCAACTCGTCCTCTCGTCCATATTGCACTGTTGTCTGAAAGCAAACGAAGAAGTTTTGCCAGAAAATATTTTTAATATGGAATTGATTGTTCAGTGCATTAGGGCGTCGCAAAATCCTCAGACTCATCACCATGCCTTATTGGTTCTAGCACACACTGCCCAGTTGATACCCACTCAAGTGTTACATCATATGATGGCTATATTTACATTTATGGGCTCCTCAGTTCTTCGCCATGATGATGCTTACAGTTTCCAAATAATAACAAAAATAATAGATATTGTAATTCCCATTCTTGTGAAGGATAATCATGTCACAAACATTGCCAATGTATTGAGAGTATTTGTAGATGCCCTTTTGGATGTTCCTGAGCATCGACGAATGCCTTTGTACCAGCAGCTGCTCACTAGGGTTGATGTTAAAGAGAATTTGTTCCTATTTTTGCTCTTAGTTTTTGAATCTCAAGTTATGCACGCAAGTCAAGAAAAAAATAAGAAAGATAATAATTCAAAAAGATTAGAAATTGTGCAAAATTTGTGTTGTGAATTTTCGCCGGATGTTGTCTTATATACTTGTATAAAGTTAGTTAAATATCTCAATGAGGTACCAGTTGAAAAAGATGACAATTATACCGAAGCTGATCCCAACTGTGTCACTTTTAAAATTGCAGCTCACACGCCTAAAGATTTTCGACATTATAAATATTTGATACTCAAGTTTGGTGCTAATTTATTAGCCTCTCAAGAATTCGTGAAGCAGATTGCGACTCTAGATGAACAGGGAGAACTACAGCTAGAGAATTTATTTAAAGAAATTATAGTTAACATTCTTCAGTTTATACAGAAAATTTCGAAAGTTGCAGAAAAAGCTGCAAACACACCACAACTGCAATATTGGAAAGTAGTTCTACATCACAGTTGCGATATTTTAGACAGCATTAATGCATTGGTAACTCCTCAGATGTTCCTTTTAATCACTAAGGGTTTATTGGTTCATAATTTATGCATTATTAGAAGGAGAATATTAGAATTGCTCAATAATAAATTACAATATAATTCCCAGTTCCTTTCAGAGTGTGATAAAAAAGAAGTATTTTCTGTCATACCGCCAATAATTTCTATTGTTGAAGGTGTGAGCAATGATCAGGTAGATCTAGAACAAGAAGTAATTATTCAAACTGCACTTTTGTCTTTGAAATTGTTGGTAAAATCTTTAGGACCTGAAGATCCAGAGAAGTTCGTACCAATACTGGAATTTATAACAAAACTGATTAAATCTGGAAAAGCCCAAAATAATGTGCTAGCTTCACTGGTGCTTTGTCTCGCTGAACTATGCACAAATCTTAAAGCTCACGCAATCTCGAGCTTAACAGATTTCATGCCTGCCATTATTAGAGTACTGAAGCGGCAGAAATACGAGGAAACACCAAATGTTCTTCTCCGTAGTATACTAACCACTTTAGAGAAAATTTTTAATAGCATGCCTTTATTTTTAAGCCCATTTTTAGAAAAGATATTAGTCGAGATAGCTTTGCTAATCAGTAAATGGGGTTGTGTCTCAGATGACCAAAAATTGCAGTCCTTTGTAAATAAGCTGGGTACTATAAAACAGAAAATAGGCTCAGTAATTCCTCCAAGGGTTTTAATACCTGCGATCGAGCAGTGCTATAATCGTTTGATTGAAAAAAAATATTTCAGCGCTATTAGTGCTATTATGGATGTATTGGCTGAAAATTTATCAAATCTGAAAGGCCCAGAAATTAATGCAAATTTACCTGACTTGACGAATTTCTTTCTTAATGCTCTGAAATTCAGGACAGAGGGTAGTACTTCTATAGAAGAAGCTAATACTGTGGAATGTCACATAGTCCATGCTCTTACAGTGCTTATTTTAAAACTTTCAGAAAGTTCATTTAGACCACTTTATTATAAGCTGTTTGACTGGGCAGCACGAAGTGAAGCAAAAAGCGAACGTTTAATAACGTTTTATAATTTATCTAGCGAAATTGCTCAATCACTAAAAGGTCTTTTTGTCCTTTTTGCTGGCCATTTCTTAAATAATTCTGCACAACTTCTAGACGCTTGTAATACAATTAAAAATGAATTGTATTTTGATGAAAGAAATAAAAACA
Source organism: Tetropium fuscum (assembly GCA_964058915.1). Lineage (NCBI taxonomy): Eukaryota > Metazoa > Arthropoda > Insecta > Coleoptera > Cerambycidae > Tetropium > Tetropium fuscum. The sequence continues at coordinate 36,677 of CAXKVY010003953.1, read as the reverse complement.
TTTTGTTGTTAGAATATGTATTAAAAACTTTGAATGCAGTGTTTTTATATGATAACAAAAAATTTATTAATAAAGACAGGTTCGATGTTCTTATGCAGCCTTTAGTAGATCAACTTGAAAATGTTATAAATGGTATGGATGATCTTTTGAAACGGAATGAAGAATTGTTAACACCGTGTTTGGTAAATTTTGCAATGGCCACAGCGGATGATGCACTTTGGAAACAAATGAACTATCAAATTCTTTTGAAAATGAGACATAATTCTCCAAAAATTCGACTAGCTTCATTGCACTGTCTGACAGAAATTGTGAAAAGGCTAGGGGATGACTTTTTACCATTATTGCCAGAGACTATACCATTTTTGGCAGAACTTCTAGAAGACGAGGAAGAAAATGTTGAAAAGGCTTGTCAAAAGGCCGTTCAAGAAATGGAAAAAGTATTAGGAGAACCTCTGCAAAAATATTTTTAATGTTATTGTTTAAGTAAAACAAGAATTAAATATAAACATTTATTAAAAACATGAGTTTTATTTCGAGTATACTATGACTATCAATTACTTGATGTTGATGTAAGTAGGTACATTAATAATGATTTGAGGGGTTATACATTCCGACATCCATCTCCCCATTTCTTTGAAATTCCTGCCTACAGAAAATAGTTTATTAGAAAATTTTAACAAAGCAATATTGATTAAAATATAATCTACGGATATTTAATTTGTTTAATAATGCCACTGGTAATGTTCAGGTTAATAGCAAAAAATAGTCAAACCTAAGATTAAAAACTTTAAAGATTTAATAGATAAATTATTGCCATTATGTATCTACCTGATGTATTTTGTAACATAGGTATATATTATAGTGCTATAGTGCACAAGTAAATAAGGGGAAACATTAAGCTATACTTACTTTCTTCGAGCTCTTAAGATAAAGAATAGGACACCAGCATTAATAAGAAATAAGCATAAGATTATTATTGCTGGGGCTATAAATTCTGAAATCACCAAAAAAATATATAATGCATTATATAATTAACCAACTTTTTATTAATATGTAGTTACCTGCTGCAGTCATAATTGTTGTCTTATTCTTATATGGTCTTAGTGGGCTTTGAGGGAACTAAAAATAAATAAAAATACTCCTTGGACATGAAATTAAACTTTCTAGTTTCGTTTTTCGAGATTTTTATAATAAATATAACGACATTTAAAAGCAAGAATGTGCTGAACGTAATTTAGAATATTAAAACCATTATTTTTCTACGTGTGTCTATACAGCCAAATGCATTTTGAGAAATTTTAAATTGGACAAATCAGCACAGTATCGCGCTAATTAAACGTCGTCTATCTTTTACAGTACCGGGCCTTCATTTAATCTTGAAACCCACGTGACATAATTACATCGAAAAACCTCAGGCACGCCTGTGAATTGATATTTCATAGGGACTTTTATTTAGTTATTTCCATGGTAACTTCTTAAATATCAACTTATAGAACTTGATTCACTAGTAAACAGAAATAAACTGATCACGTGGGTTTCGGGATTAAATGAAAGCCCGTTAATCTCGTAATGAGTAGTGACTGGAATCATTATGGCCATGAATATTATGAGGTGAGAGGTCAGCTGAGCCAGATAATACCAAAGATATTATAGGTACATATAATAATACAGCTAGTACCATGATTATGATCGTCATTATGATCCTCTTGATATAAATAAGTTGCTCTAATAATGGCTGACTGTTGCGTATTACTTAAGGGATCGTAACTAACACCCAGTAATTTAATACAGTTTGCAGATCAAAAAATTACTAATTGCCCGATAAAAAATTTAAAAACGCAGTATTAAACAACACGCAATGCGTTACCTACATATTTTTTTAAATCACAATATAAAATACACAATTTTCACACAAAGTTCTGGTCGATATTTAAATCAAATATGCTGAATTTATATTCACTATTGAATGAAATTTTGCATTTTATAGTAATGCACCCCAGAAAAATATAAATTTTTAAATAAACATTTGAATTGTTTTACCTTCGTTATATTTATCGAGCTTATATTATTTTTATTGAATATTTATTAAGAAGCTTGTGAATTTGGTGCGGTGTGATCATTTTATTTATCGAGTATCTATTATTTTAATGAAAATTTATTATTTTAACCAAGCACGTAAATTTTATATCACGCATTAATTACATTTATCGAGCGTATATTATATTTATCGAATATTTATTTTCTTGTTATGCTTTGAATAAATTAACTGGAAAATGTAACATGCATTGCGAATAAAATATGAAGCATTTAATTTGTTCCATTATTTAAGTACCTACATATATTTCTACTGTACAAAATCTAACTAACCTCATCTAACATCTTAACAATTAATTTACCTACTTACCAAATAAAAATTCCTACTATTATATCAGTAATTCTTCTAAGTAAAAGTGTAAAGTACGAAAAGTAGGTACATGTATCAAAAATAAAAAATATATTAATATATATTATTGACAGATGTCAAATAGTGGCACGTGCTTTACCTCTTTATAGGTTAATTCTTCTTCTCGTAATTTGTAACCTTAGCCATTTTAAAGTCTCGACAACGGCTAAATACATAGTTTGGGCCAATTACCATTAGGCATAGCAGCTTCATGATGTGCTCGGTACTCTTGGTAGTTCAATTCAAAATTCAAACTATTCAATGTTTGATAGCATTGGATGCAATGCGAGATGCAACATGATATTTATTATTCATTTGAGAGATTATTGAATCTGCTTATTCCGCAGCTCTGAATTATTCAGATATTTGCTTATGATATCTCGGTTTCGGAAATATATGAGAGTGACTCATACCCGCTGTCTTCATCTTCACTGTTTAAACAAACCCGCTGTCATCGTCTTGGCCATTGAAACGCTGTGTGAGTCACTCTCATTTATTTCCGAAACTGAGATTTTTGTATGTTTCATAGACTCGACACAGAATAATAAGCAACTGGAGTCCTACCTACAATAACCAGATAATGGACAAGAGAAAAATGAAGATCCGCAAGATGGTAAAGTAAAAGTGTTTGAGTTTAGAAGTGCATTGGTTGTCTAAATTTTTCACTGTGTTTTGCTGTATGTCTATAATGCCACTCTAGTAAAATTGTGCATATAACGATATACAGATAAAGTAAGAAGTTTTCCATCTACCTACTAAATATGTAACACATTTTGGACTGCTTATAATATAATGTTGAGCAGCGGATCATATTTCAATAATTTCAAGTCAATTAAATGCCGATTTAAGATAATTTGCCTGCCCCTAAGTAAAGCCACAAATCAGTTGCAAAGGTGAAAACACTGTGAACCGTGCATCCACTCGCATTGTAAGAAGTTTTGTTGTATGTCTTCGCTGGTAATACCTACTATAGTCTGGTTTTTAGATGAAAGGTGTCGATGCTAATATCGTCCACGTTAAGAATCATTCAGCCATTAAAAAGTCATAATATACTTAAATTTATTTATTTCACATCAGTACCTTTTTTACAACTTTGTACTTTATATAAATATACACACAAACTAACTAATATAAATAAACACATAAATAATAGAAACGATATGGCTGCTGAGCCGTTATAGGTGGGTATTTAATTATTACCAATAACATATTCACAGTTCTATGTGGATATGTAAATGTTATTACTTAAATATTCAGAGAAAGTGGTAGGTATACAATTTTTCAGATTCTGAAAGTGTTTGTCTTCATTCTGCTATTAAATGACACTAACAAATAAACAGGTAAGAGATACAAAAATACATATTGTCACCAATCAATATAGTTTGGTTGTCTTCTGATATGCAATAGTCTCTGACAAATATACATTATATTTACTAGTGTTATGCTCTGTAGATGTAAACTGTAAACCTACCAGATCTATTTTCCGGTTCTATATAGATAGATAGGTAGGTAAGACGTAAGACTCAACTCAAGTGGAACTACAAAAATGTACTAAGAATGAAGTACAATATTTTTAAAGAATACATTTACCTAACCAAATAAATGGAATCATACAAGTTAACCTAGTATTTGTTTTACTAAATTGTATACGTTGCAAAGGAGAGTACAAACATGTCAAACCTAGTATGTAGGTACATATTGAACTAAAGCAACTTCATAAATTCAGGTGAGGGCCGACATTAGATTTTGCGGGGCTAGATACATAAAAAAATAACAAATTTCAAAACAAAGAAAAATAGTATGATTCCATTCAAAAAAAAAGTTTTCGTGTAATAAGTAAATACTTATAATTATAACTACAGAGTAATATATAGTTTTGAACACATATAGATCTAGATATAATATTAATTGTATATTTTACTAAATTAAAATACTAAATTCCAAAATCTCTGCAGAACGAATTTGCTTTGGTAATTTTTGTTGGGACAGCACAATTCTAGCGCGATGCTAGGTAACCTCAGACCCTGTTCGTGGTCTCTTTATAGTCTAAACATATTAATATTCCCTTTACGACAATACAGGTATAGGTTGTAACATATCTTATCCAGCAATCTTTAATTTACTCGAACTGTTTTTCCGCCATGTGCCTTCCAATGCATAATCCACTATTATTCCTGAGTTGCGATATAAATGAGTGACATACATAGTATTGAATCATTATCATTAATAAGCTATAAAGTATTTCTGAATGATAAAATCATTCGTCATCTAGAAAATCATTCGATCATATGGAAATTTCATGTGCCGTTAATAGTGCATAATAGTGTTTTTTTTCAACAATATTAACCTTCCATTACTGGCAAATGTTTTTTGGACATCAATACTGGGACTGTGACTCCGCATGACATATTTTAAGAAAGCATTTTTTTTGTGTCTGTTTTATATTAAAATTTCGAAAAGAATTCAAAATATTTATTTTGCATTCACAAAATAACCCACCCATAACACACGTTTTCTTTAAATGAAAAATACACATAAAAACATATACAGCCAAAACTAACTGCTAATAGTATTTAAAATAAAATATCTTTATTTTAAATACAAAAGACATTGTCCAGATGTTGATCCTTGAAAGAAGTATATTATAGGTGTTCAGAATAACATTCAGAACATATGTTTTACATGAGGAACATGTACTACTGGCCGCAAAGCTCTCTAAAATTTAAATGAACACAACCGCACGCCTCAAACTCGCAGCTAATACTACTAATGTGATGCTGGAAGAATACTGAATAGCTCTTATTAGGGACTGGGGGAGGTTGCGGTAAACTAGCAATGAAAAGTGTTACGGTGCCAGAGTTCGCCCACCAGCTATGGAAGGTTAATAATTTTTTGAGTAACAAAATAATAAGATTTTAAATAAAAAGTATTCAACTATTGACTTCCTTATTAAATTGGGAAATATAGAAATAGTCTTAATTTTTGAGACACCTATATCCCATACTTAAAACATTTAAATACTCTATACATCTGGTAACATTCTTAAATCTTATCTACATGATTTACACCCTCTTATTTACATGATTTACATAGCTAACTAATATTTTATAATAATAATTATCTTCTAAACTTGCTTTTACTATATGGCTTGTTATATCTATCGCTCTTTTTCAATGACTCTTTGTGTTTGAAGTTATTATTACTAGTCGTTTGTAACTTATTATATTGATACTGAACTATTATAGGTGGCTTGGTGGCAACAGTGTCATTGATTTTTAATTCGTCTTCTTGTTTTTTCTCCATCAGTTTTAATTTAGCCTCAATTGCTTGTATTTGGGAAATTGGGTCCGTCTTTTTGCCTTCTTTTGACATAGCTAATGCTGGTATAACTATGACGGGCTTTGGTTTCTCCACCTCTTCCTATGTATATCAAAGATAAATGTCAGGGTTAGGGTTCATCATATGGTCAGTTTTACTGTTACATTTTCTACAATAATATATTAATAGGTACTTACGTTGTTAACACTATGAGCCCATGTCACAACAATGTTCTTCTGTCCAACAAGTTGTTTATTAAGAATTAATTTTGCAGAAACAGCATCCTCCTGTCGTGTGTAAGTAACAAAAGCATAACCTCTTGGTTGTCCGGCCAGAGGTCCATTGCGATGAAAAATTAAGTCAAACTTCTCAATTGGACCATGTTTTTGCACAAGTTTTAGAAGGTGATACCAGTAAAAGAAAAACATGTGTGTTAAAATCGTTTGCGAAATCAGAATATTTACAATTTAAATAGTCAAAAATAAACCTCGACTGCGGATTAAAAATTATATTTATTTTTTGCTAAGATATCTAGCTAGTGTGCCAAGATATGCCATATCAGGTGTACATCATAATTAACCATTTGGGTATTTAAAAAAGTATTAAATTTTAAGTATGTAGGTACCTATTTAATAAAATATTAAATGTATATAATGTACCTACTCGCTGGTCACCGTTAGTGTCCATGTAATCAATATTTACATGTATTTAATGGCATGTTTCAGCAATAAAAAAAATGTATTTAAGATATTGAGTATATTTATATTTACGTATATTAAATATTTCTGTATCTTGTATAAAATATCTACCAGATATTCGCAATCCTTTTGTAACGACTATCAATTATTTTATGTTAAATTAAATAGTACACATTGTTTATTGCCTAATAAAGAATGTTATTTTCAAAGATCTAATTAAATCACAGACATTATAATTTCTAAACATGTTATTTTGTATTAGTTTACTATAGGTAACAGATTAAATACTTTGAAAAACTTACTCCGTAACTCTATGATCCAAATTGCCAATCCACAATCTTCTTTCTTCTGTGGACGTGCATTTCTTATCTAAATTGTCCATAGTTTACTAAAAATATAAGCCAGTGACAAAAATCAATACAATAATTATACTATACCAAAATAGAATAGGAAGCCATATTTCATTTACGTTAGGAATGTGGGTGAAGGAATCGTGGGTAAAGTACAAATTTATACTATTATAATCCACTTGGTTCTATTAACGTTGCCTACCATCTATATAATTTGACTTTTTATTTAATTTATTTTTAAACGTTTGAAACCTACCATATATAAACAAATTTTATCATCTCACATCTGTCATCAATGTCATCATGTCATCATAGATCTGTTACAAGGTTGTCTCTGCTGTTACCTACATAGATAAACTCTGTGGTTACCCAACGATTATACTAGATTATAGTCTATAATCGTTGGTGGTTACCAGACTATATCTCTGGTGGTTACCTAGGTGTCACAGAACAAGGGTTTCTATGTTCTATGGTAAATAATAACCAATGAACTATGGAGGGTAGATACCTCAGATCAAAAATAAATAGATAAGTAATTGTAAGTGACGTCAATACTCAATACGCATAGTACAGTATTGTTTGTCCACATAATAAATAGAAATTTGTAGGAGGGGGACGCAGTGGGACCCAATGTTTGTAAACAAAATTGTAAGCAAATTTTCGGGTGTTGGGATGGAATCGAGCAATATGTTGTGGTATGGTAAACAATCATTCTATCTCATTTCGCGGACGTTTTCTCACTTGCTAGAGTTTATCTTATCTATCTTTCATCTGAGGTATACCTACTCACAGCGTACACGTGCTACCACATTTCTAACAGCGTTGTCAAGTATAACCGATTTAAATGTGATGCACAATAAGAATGTTTCCCATTCAAATATTACGGATCCATTTTACACCTTCCTCGGCCGTGTCATATTGGAATCATTGGCATTCACTTGGATGTCTAAATTGCCTAATACCATCGAACGTTTTGTGGTAAAGTGGGGTCAACAATAATTCTTGAAATAGAAGTAATACAGTTATTCTTTAATTCATGGCCGAGTGCACCGTACGTGTTGATCCTGGATTACGTTTAAGCCTGACTTAGTTTGACATATTTGCATGCAAATGTGTCAAAATAAGTCAGGCTTAAACCTAATCCAGGCTTAACACATACGGTGTACTCGGCAATTAGTGTATTATTTTGATAGGTTTTTTGTTAAAATTGATTGATTTTTGTTAAAATTGTTTTTTGTTAAAATTGATTAGTTATTAGTATTCTATCAAAACATAACAACTTGTTGAATGAACGCGCCTTTATAGTGACGATTTTAACTTACTATAAGAAAAGTTATTTTGAAATTTTTTTAAGTCTCATATTTCGATGTCGATGTCAAAACAGTATACATAGAGGATGAAAGCCGTCGTTGGTAAACAGGTCAGGCCTTCACATGCATGCGCAGCAATAATAATATTGGCATTTGGCGGTTTGGCGCTATTTTTAGCAGATCGCTTTAATGGCAAATTTGTATGTTTACGATGCTGTTTGGCGCGCTAACCTTTCTTTGCATGATTTTTCAGATCTTTTCTGTTTTGGAGAATTTCAGCCTCAATTTTAATGAAATTGTATTTTCTAATTTTATTTTACAGATACTTAGAAGTGTGTACTTTTGAGTGTATACTTAGAAGTGTGTACTTTTGACAGGCGCTGGAGCAACTTTTTCCGACTAATTTTCGATATTAATTTTCTGTTTCAATTTGTGAGTGTATTTTCTCAGCTTTTTAACATCATTTTAAATTGGATAATAAAACATGTAAGTTCAAGTTCAACCGATTTTTGAATTAGGTTCCTGTAAAATTTACATGTTAGTTCTAAACAATTAAAATGTGTGGGGAAATGGGTTCAATTGACAATTAACATTTAGGTACAAGTAAATAACTGAAAACACAAAGTTATTTGGACATTACATCCCATTTATTTCAATCGCCGTACCTCAAAATTTCATTTGATCATCGCTAATAAATTCGTTTAAATATTAAAAAATAAACAATCTGGAAAAGCGGTGCGACTTTTATTAAGCACAAGTAGCCCGCAAAAACAGCCCCAAAATGAAGAGCCTACCCCTATTGCGCTAAACCCCCAAATGGTTGGACTGCAATTTTTGATTGGAAACTTAGGAGACAGTTCTCGATCAACCCTGCAAAATATATGTATATGTATATGTATTCCTAAACCATAATAAATAAATATGGTGGATGTTTTCCCATATAACGGGCGCAGGACCGTCAAAAATCAAAGTTAGCAAAAACATTTATTAAGCACATAACTATAAATTTTATTAACACCTACGTGTGTGTTTGTTGTAATATCAAATGCCATTTATGCATGTATTAAATTTACATAGGACATATAATACTTCTATTATTTAATATTAATTTATCATTCTGATTGGTGGTATTTTTATATCTTTTTTATTGACAGTTTGTAATTCCATACGATATATTGTGGATATATTACAACTGATATCGCATATCATATCAGCCTGATTTTGTTTTACTATAGAGGTATATCTACATATAATTAATATACTCGTGGATGAAAAAGATAATATAGGTTGGTGGACGCTATGTAAGTGTCAGGCAAAACTTATATTAAAAAAAAATCATACTGTTTGTTTTACAGTTTGATGGTGGATATATATATATAATATAGCATTAAGTATAATATATAATTATTATATATAAATATATATATATATATATATATATATATATATATATATATATATATATATATATATATATATATATATATATATATATATATATATATATATATATATATATATATATATATATATATATATATATATATATATATATATATATATATATATATATATATATATATATATATATATATATATATACAACCAACAAATGATTTTAGTTTTCACTAAGCAAGCAATTTCTGTATCACTCCCTCTTTGAATGCTTCAGAACTCTATTGTATATATAATTCAATATTTTCCCGCATATAGTTGGAAAAAGTAGTTGTTTTTCAATAGGTTCAACAAGATTTTATGCATTTTAAAGTTTAACATCTTCTGGATAACTGTATGCCTAATGCTTTTATATATAATATGTTCAAATAGAACAAATATAAATAGTAGACTAGGTTTGTGTATTCTAAGAATGAGTTCCGTCAAAAACTAATGTCATAAAACGTCACTGCAAGTGTTGGAGTATTGGTATTTTAAATTCAAGTATGAATTATCAATGAAATAAATCGTATACTGCTCTGAAGATCCTCAAGATAGGTGAAAGAACTTAATTTTTTAGATTTTAATATATATATATATATATACTATATATATACATATATATATTATATATATATATATATATGTATATATATATATATATATATATATATATATATATATATATATATATATATATATATATATATATATATATATATATATATATATATATATATATATATATATATATATATATATATATATATATATATATATATATATATATATATATATATATATATATATATATATAATATATATATATATATATATATATATATATATATATATATATATATATATATATATATATATATATATATATATATATATATATATATATATATATATATATATATATATATATATATATATATATATATATATATATATATATATATATATATATATATATATATATATATATATATATATTTTTTTTTTTGTTTTTTTTGGACATTTTATCTTGGGATAGTAGCAATAAAACGACTGATTAGGTTGCTTGACGTTTCGGTCCCTTTCTTGGGCTTTTTCAAAAGCCAACATATTTGACACAGGCAAAAATGACAGTTTTAATTAATTTTTAAGGTTACTAGACTGTTCGATTAGTATCATAGGGAAGAACAGCCAAGAAACCCTACGAACTTAGGCTATTTTATATTTCATTATTATTCTAATTTTGGTTATGTTAATATTATGTAGATGTATATTTATAGTAAGTAGGTATGTATGTATGTACGTATATAAGTTTATATATAGAGATAATGTTTTTTGTTAATTTATTTAATACTTTTATATTAACAGATTGTAGATTGTAGAAAGATGTTCTGTATCTTTCTTGTTATTACATGCATTATGTTTTTTTGAATATAAATTGATTCCGTAATTAGGCGTGTTTTATAATCGTGTTTTATAATTTTGTTCTTTATTAATAACTTTAGTATTTTCGTAGTTAAATTGATGACCTGTTTCTCGACCTGAATATATATATATATATATATGTATATATATATATATATATATATATATATATATATATATATATATATATATATATATATATATATATATTATATATATATATATATATATGTATATATATATATATATATATATATATATATATATATATATATATATATATATATATATATATATATATATATATATATATATATATATATATATATATATATATATATATATATATATATATATATAATATTTTAAATTCAAGTATAAATGATCAATGAAATAAATCGTATACTGCTCTGAAGATCCTCAAGAAAGGTGAAAGAACTTGTACAACTTCTAAGTGGTTCGTTTTCGTGTGTATAGTGGTTCATTTCCGTATGTGTGTCCAGATATAGCACTGGTAAGTGTGTTTTCCTTCTTATTCGTCTATTTGCTTATTTCTATGTAATGAAATGCTACAAACCCAAGATTACTTTTCACAAAACAAATATGAATAGCAAAGAATTTCAAAGCTAATATATATATATATATATATATATATATATATATATATATATATATATATATATATATATATATATATAT
>CAXKVY010003953.1:0-20000 GCA_964058915.1 Tetropium fuscum | reverse complement strand
ATAAATAATAAATTAATTTTTTAAGTTATTTACTTTTAGCGGAATATCCATTATAGAACATGAAAAACTGCTGAAATATAATTGTAGTGAATTTATTTTTGATTTGAAATATGTCTTTACTTTTGCTTTTACTTTAAATGATAATAGTTCTAAACGTCAAAAACCTTGCGCGTGTCGCTTTTATATCTTCTGTATTCAGGTGTGTTCCAACACCATAATTTCTGCGGGTCGTATCCAAGGACTATACCCTGGTTCCGAAATAGTGTGGAGTGACTCATACATAACATCCAACTGTGCAACTACAATATGTAACCATAACATGAACAATGACAGTTCATGTTATAGTTACACATTACAGTCACACAGCTAGATATTACGTATGAGTCACTCCACACTATTTCGGAACCAGGGTATAGATAGTGTAAACCCTGTGGCATCACTCCCAGGTATTTTGAACACTATTATAGGACATGTTCTATAATGGATTTTCCGCTAAAAGTAAATAACTTAATAAATTAATTCTCATGTTTTCATTTATCTAAATATCATGACTTTATATGACAGTACTATTTTTTTAAATAAAAGGTATAGTTAAAATGAATACCTTTTTTTGTAGTGATACTAGCTCATTTTTCTCAGTAGGCCACATATATATATATATATATATATATATATATATATATATATATATATATATATATATATATATATATATATATATATATATATATATATATATATATATATATATATATATATACTTGCGTCACGTGGCAGTTAACGTGTTAGAACCAACTGTTGCTAATAGAACAAGTCGATAATTTTAGTGGCAAAACCTCTGTTTTTGATATTAATTGACATAAGTGTTATACCCAACTTCCGAGAAATCCAGCCTGTCACTGAAATCGCCATCTGATGCATTCGACTACGACACGTATTACGCAAATTGGTTTGGCAATCGAATTCCTTACAACAACTGATTTATCACATTTTTTTTATCTGAGTGTAGTTCGTCTACCAAAAAAAGCAGAAGCATTTTATTTAAGATTAGTACATCTTATTATTATAAATCATGAAAAATGAAAATATTATGCCTTTTTTAATGAAATATTGGAATTGTATTATTGTACGCAAATAAACACAATATCAATTGGATGTTATTAAAATTACTATAATGACATGGTGATATGTTTAAAAACAAAACATAATTGACAATAAGCATCAATTTCGTAGTCAGTAAATATCTCAATAATATTTTGTGCGTAACAATAACTATCTAAGAAAACGTTACAAGCAATATGGATTAACAAATTCGGTAAAAAAATATACAAAATGCGACTGATGATAAGAAAATTGTTTCGAAAGCGTGCAAACGTCGATGAGCTTAAAATCACAAATTCTTTCATCATGCGAAGAAGCGACTATTTAAACAGAAGGACATTCAACTTCCAATCATTCATTAACTTATCGTACTACTAGAAACGTGTCAAGTTATAAAATATATCTTTATAAATTTATAACGGACAGAACAAGTGACATACTTACCTAGTTTACTGTTTTTTAAACTTGTGCAATTTTATTTTTAAAATGGCGAAGGTGTCAAGTATATTTAACACTGGATTTTTCCCCATTGCTATGACAGCAGCTCGTAATATTGAAGAAAAAGTACCGGATATACCAACTCAAGTAGGTGAGAGAACCATAACTTTAGAAGAAGTGTCCTGGCATGATCATGCACAGGATTGTTGGATAATAATATACGATCGAGTTTACGATGTCACTGATTTTCTAGAAGAGGTAAATATAAAACAGCGACTGTTGTGTTTGTTCGACTAAGCAGTTTCACGTTGCATGTGATTTTCATTTATCGAGGCTGTATACTGTATACCTATACGTTAAAGATGATGAATGACATAGCAGTAATCGCTATTTTTACGAAGATTTAACATTTAAATGAAAACATGGCAAAGTTTGCAATTATGCAATAGGTATTGAAAATGTATATTGAGTGCAGATAAGATAATATTTTATGTTCATGCTTATAGTAGGTATTTAATTTATATTATATCTGAGAATATAACAACGCAGTTTTCTTCCTTTTTTTAAGATATAGGTACTATTTATAAATGCACTGCTAACGGTCTTTAATGCTCACTTATCTTTAATGGTCTCAATTAAAATTAAATTATATTAAATGTACACATACCGTGACACCATATACAAGAGACTACAAGAGACATTACCTTTGATATTTCTTGAATCATTTTACGTTTCAAATTTGCCAGTGTCTTGGGATTAGATATGGTATTATGGTGCCTTTTGCATTTTGGATAATTAAAATTATAAAATCATGTTATTGGATAAAAGACTGAGGCTTTTTCTTTTTATTGTTTTTTTTAAATAGAACTGTAAAAGAAATACATTTGCTATGGAAAAAAAGTATACAATATATAAACCATTTGTTATTGTTGGTTATTATTAGTTTGTTAAAATTATATCGAGAAAAGTTTATTCTTTTAAATGAATAAACGCTTCTCCATATAATTTCAACAAATTAATAATACCCAACAATCAGACATAGGTTTTTTATATTATATACTTTTTTTTTATAATAAATGTATTTCTTTTACAGTTCTATTTTAAAAACACAATGAATTGAAAAAGCCTCAGGCCTGAGGTAAAACGTCTTTTATCTAATAATATGATTTTATAATTTTACTTCTCCAAGGGCTTCCGGATAATTGGAATGCACGTATAGGTAGTGGGTGTGGCTTGGGGCGGGTCTGATGCACTCGTAGATTGTGGGTAGGGGAGGATTTAATACGGTGATAGAAATATGATGGTAGGAAGGGATGAAGGCATCCAATTGCGGAAGCCTTTTGGTATCCTCAATAGAAAGCTCTACCTTAGCATCACTGCCAGTTTATTGTTTTCTTTCCAATATATTATTACGATAACATATTTCACTAAGTTAACTTGAAAGTCTCAAGTCTGTCTTCTCTGACAGTATTATTTTGAAACTAACCTGTTAACTAACAGTCAGTCAATTTGAAAATGAAAGAATAGGAAGAGACCATGCTAATGGTTTTGTTTGTACATGGCGGTTTATTATCTTTCATGTCCAAATAGTAAGTCAATATTCAGAATTTCATTAATCTTGGATTTTTGTAGCATCCTGGAGGCAGTGATATCCTTCTGGAGTATGCAGGACGAGAAGCCAGCGTTGCGTTTCGAGGATCCGGTCATAGCCGCCATGCAATCAGGGCCCTGGACAGATTCCTTATAGGCGAACTTCCGATACACGAACGGATATTCAGAAAGCCGGGAGGATTTAGGCTCAGTGATTTACCGGAATAACGTTCGCGTTCCGTAACTTAAGGCTTTAAATTTATTTAATATTTATAACGTATACAGTTCCTAAAAGTAGAGTATAAGTACACGTGAACACGACACAGTTAAATGTACCAATTAGGCAAACACTAATGTCATCTGGTTGATAATGAATTTGGTAAAAATCATTTGCGAAATGGTCAAAAGTTAAGTCCGATAGTAGTCAGATTTAATTATCAGTATTTTAATGTTTAGTCACTATAATTTATTTTGTAATTTATTATTGTAAGTAGTAAGTATTATTAATGTGTTGTTACGTGTATTATTGGCAGTATTTATAAAAATATAAATCTATCTATATTTAATGTTACTTTGTATTTTCTTGGAGCAACATAAAATTGGTAATAAAACTGCACTAAATCTACACAATAAAAATAACATGCTGATAGATATTATTATATGCAAGTATTGAAAATTAACTATTCAGAAATTGTTTTTTGATATTTCGCTATCAGAATATATTTCAGCATACAGCGCAGTAACAAGTAGAATAATATTTATGTGTCGACATTGCTGGTCATCACAAATTAACTCAGTGGGTATGTAATGTAATAAAGTTGGAAAAGCATGCGCATGTGAGATGTCAAACATATTTATTATCATTATTATTATGTTTTCAATATTGAACACATCATTTCGAACTTTGACTGAAAGCAGGTGCACGTCTTGAAAGCAATATTTAGATGTGTTAATTATGTCGGAATACTGATGTTCTAATGACCTAAATTTGGATATAATGACGGAAGATGAAAGGTTACAAACTTCATGCTTCCTTGAAGACCTCCATGATAGTACCTATACCTATATACAGTCAAGCATTCGGGTGAAAATGTTAAGATAGGTGAAAGTGTTAGAGTTTTAAAACCTACTTCCACCTCCCGTTTCCGAAAACGAAAAAAATAGGGTCAAAAGTTTTTAACAAGCGTTACCTCCTCAAATTAGCAAAAACCACCTCTATTTCCGGTATATTCCTGTATAGACGTCCGGCAACATGGGTTTTGGTGGTATATTTTATATATGTATTCGAGATGAGACGAAGAGTAATACACCCGGAGGTTTGATTGAAAGTACAATTTTTCCGTCCTACTGTAGATTTGCAGATTTATTACCAGCTAATCCATACTCACATTGAATTAATTTTTACTGACCATTATAATCACAAAAGTCGTAGAAATACCGGTTAAATAGTACTTTTACTGCTCTAAAATCCAATTTTTACTCATCATATTTTATAGAAGTAGCTACTGAGTATTTTCAATATTTTGCTGACTGTTTTTGGTATTATACTGTACATAATGAATTACATACTGCTCAGTTTATTACACCCATATATTTTTATTAGGAAGTGTTGATAATACAATCAAATAAGTTATTAATTATAATCTGTAACATTTTTTTGCTATGCACTGATCTTGACCTTTTTCTATTGAACAAGCAATCCAGTTAAATCCAATTTTAATAATTCTTTACCACGAAGGGTAAGAAGGTCAGATAATATTTATTGTTAATAGCCAGTGTAAACTGATAATATTATTTTATACGTTTCATTTTATATGTTATATTTTTCATTGGCGTCATGTAACTTTTATATGCAGTCTCATCAACATAATTAATAATTATGTTCTTAAATAATAGTAGCACCTGTTAAAATCAAAGGTAATACTTACAAGAGCTGAGCAAATACTTTTAAAAATTATTTTACTAAAATACTTTTAAAAAGTATTTTACTACTAAATACGTATTTAAAATTGAATGTATTTAAATATTAAATACTTTTTAAACAGAAAAAGTAGTTGTACCACAAATACTTGTAGTATTTAAATACTTTTAAGTATTTAAATGCCCCTCAAGTATTTAAATATGTTCAAGTGTTTAAATACTCGAGGTATCTAAATAGTCCTAAATAGCAACTTAAAACTTACTTTTTTTATCGGATTATGCAGTAATTATTATATATAGGAAGATGTAAACAATAAAATTATTGTAGCCACCAAATACACGGGATTCATATGGATCAATAATACAAAATAATTACAAACGTAAAAGATTTATTAAAATTCACAACCACAGTTAAAATAAACATAGAAGTTAAAAATAACCGAAATTTGAAATAAAACATGTTATAAAATAAATAAACAGACTAACTATTAATGTAATAAAATTAAAACTATAGTTATCTTAGACCAGAAAAAGCAGCATCTGCTAAATAGATCCGAGTGAGCCTAAATTTTTTTTACACCTTTATTTTAACATTGGAAGCACTGTCTAAAAAGTCCCTATTAATATCGCGCTTCCGTTTGTAGTTATTTAAGGTCAAATCTGGTTTTCTTAAATAAAGGTCTTCTCCGTACAACCAACGATTCTAAAATAACACACGTAAATTATGTTGAAAGGCGCACCAAAAAACTGTAAATACATTTCATTTCATTCTGTCAAACCAAATCACAACGCAACATCACTATTATCGTTGGAGATGATGTAGATGTACTGGTTCTTCTAATAGCACGTGCTGCTTCAAACCAAGATGTTTTCGTCCTTAAACCAGGGAGAGGGAAAATAAAACCAAATATATACTCCTCTTCTAGCCTAAATAAATTTCCAAATTGCAAAAAGCATCTGTTGTTACTATACGCTATTACTGGCTGTGACACAACGTCTGCACAGGAATTGTAAAGTAGAAACGATTGGGGAAAATGGATTCCGCATTCCTTTTTTTTGAGAAATTAACAAGACTTAATACCGCAGTGAAATTGTCGTCACTTCCACCTACTGCCACAGCTGCATGTCAACATCTAAGTTGAGTGTATTATCAAGTACATAATTGGCTTGGAAATAATTTAAATCCTGAACAATGGGGATGGACGATAATTAATAACATGTTGGAACCCCTTAAGACTCTATTACCAGCTGCACCAGATGTACTTTTAAATACTATTTTTTTGCAACTGCACCAAAGGATGCAACACAAATTGCAAGTGCAGAAAAGTTGGACTGTCCTGTTCAATACTGTGTGGCCATTGTCACGGCCAGTCATGTCCCAACACAAATGGCGAAAGTAGCGCTATCAAAAAAATTATTCAGGATGAAGAAGATGAAAAGCTTGATCTTATTGAACTCTTGACACAAGATATAGAAGAAAAAGAAAATGTTGGGGAGGACAACGAGAATCTGGAGGAGGGACAAAGGACGATAACTCGGAGGAGATGACAGAGGACGAAGACATGGAAGAGAGGACAGATTTCCAGAATGAGGATGAGCTGCAGAACAAGTAAAACCATGGATTAGGCCTACTGGGGAAATCATGTAAAAAAAAACGCGCCTTGCATCCTACCTCTGAGGTGGTGTGGAAACAGATGCACCGCTACCCTGTGTTTTCCTGGCTTATACTGTGAAAACGGTTGGATTTAAGTAAAACATGTATATAACAGCTTTTTTAATATTCATTCTTACATAACCAAAAAAGTCATAGGACTTACAGCAAGCAAAATATTTGCGAAAAAACATTTCTGTGACATGTGACCTTGAATAACTTGAAACGCAAACAATATATCGGTGGGGACTTTTGATATACTATTAGTATAATAAAAGTAAAAATCTATGCAACGTTTCAGCTCACTCTGATTTTTTTAGTAGATGAACCCCTATGTGACTGCACTATAGGATAGTAAGCTGTGCTATAGGTAATTATCATTATTTTTGGGAATTTGCTTTCATTAATACAAGCTCCTCAAAATTTATATCAGACAAAGCATGGCGTCGTGGTATATTGATGAACGTACCAAATGAAAACATCCGTGCCACAGGTGCAGAAGAGGGTAGCACAGTGTTGTACTTCAAAAATCATGTCTGTTGAGGTCTATTTCAGTCTTGTAAATATTGCAGAGCTTGTAACTCTCCCTTCCCACAGGTTACAAGAGGATGAAAGTAAAAAATGTCATCTTGATCAAACTTAAAAAAAAATCATTTAATAAATCTTTCCTTTTCTTTCTCCAAACTGAATATTTTCACTGTCCAAAGCTACTTCATTAGCAGCAGTAATAATCATTCTCTTTAATTGTACTGTGGTTTGTTCCAAACCTTCCTTCCTTAAAAAGGGTGATCCATTTTAATTTAAAAATGTATGCAAAAATGCAACAAAAAAGAATGTAGGTATGAAAGTATGCAAACTTGATGTATGAATGCATACCTAATATGTATTATTGATGTATCGCATAAAAAAATTATTGAAACAATATACTTACTACTGAAATTTGTTTTTACCACACGTCACACAAAATAACTACATGCAATACACACGGATATACTGCACTATTTAACAATGTTAATGCACTAGACCCTGCAAAACCTTTATGCCACTTGACATGTCTAATGCAACTAACAGGTTCATGCATGTCTGAACAAGTTAAAACTCCTACATTTGACGAAATATAAGTTAAAAAATTTAAAAGTATTTAATATTCTAAAAGCATTTAAATAGTCCAAAAGTATTTTCAGAGAATTTAAATGATTTACAACGTATTTAATATAAAAAATATTTAAATAATTTTGAAATATATTTAAATATCTAGTATTTAAATACCAAAAAGTATTTAAATATTAAATGTATTTACAAGTACTTTGATAGTCCCGCTCTGGTAGGGGGTACATGATAGACACACATTCAGGCAGTATGCAATTCTTTTCTTACTTAAGATTGCGCATAAATTAACTTATATTTTCATCGGCAGACGGTAACGTATGATTATAGTTCTTACCATTCCTTAAGCAAATTAATGGGTCATGTTTGACCGCTTGCTGCATGTGTAGGCAGTATGCCAATAAGCTTTAGCTAGATTATTTTACTCAATCATTCTTCAGAACCTCATGGCATACGGTAACAAATACTTTTTTTGCATTTTTTTAAACAAAAAAATATTTTTTTATATAAGATGTGCACGCCTACCATTCCTTAAGCAAATTAATGGGTCATGTTTGACCGCTTGCTGCATGTGTAGGCAGTATGCCAATAAGTTTTAGCTAGATTATTTTACTCAATCATTCTTCAGAACCTCATGGCATACGGTAACAAATACTTTTTTTGCATTTTTTTAAACAAAAAAATATTTTTTTATATAAGATGTGCACGTCTGGGCGATTTAACTTTTGCTCTTTTCATTGCATGTATATTAATGTTTCCTCAAAATGGCAGTCGGTGCCAAATCGTTACAAATTTTCTACCACGTAATTGTAACCCCTGGCCTGTTATGACTTAAGCAGTATAAAAATGTAATAAATTTATCAAAAGCCCTATTGGTGAAATGGTAATGAGAATACATAAATACCTACGCAGTAAAATAATTATCAAATATCTGGTTGTGGTAATCTGTCAAAATGTCCTACTTTAAGGAATCGATTTTAGAAACCTGTCAAACAAGCAAAGAGAGATATTTAAATACGAAAATTCATATTTAAATCATTTAATTACTCATATCATATCTTCCCTGCAAATAGCCATTTTAATACTTAAGCCATTACAATTTTTCTAAACGATGTTGCTAAAAGTTATATTTATGTAAATTTGATACGTCTTTACCAAAGATTATTTCCCTACAAATATAAACAATCAATTAATTTTGAGAAATTTCAAATTGGCCAATTAGCACTGTATTACACTGATAACATGTTATCTAGTTGTTGCTAAATGACTGCGTTGACAACGGTGTTTACATTAAAAGAATACCAGCAGATAATAAGTTAGTTTAATGAGAAGAACTAGCATATAGTGGTGGTAAAGCATTAGATTCATGATAAACTTTAATAAGAATTAGGTGATAAAGGGGGTGTGACAGATAAAAAAAATCATTATTTAAAAATTTCATTAACTGATTCTGAAGAACAATTATTGACAGACCATGGTATATAAATAGTCATGTAGGCCAAAATGAAATTTCTATATTTTGATCATATAGAAATTGATGTGGCTGAAAAAACTAGACTGAAACTATAGACAAATTACCTGATTTGAGTAACATCTGTAAGCAATATTTCGCAACACGATGATCAAGGAGAACAACTAATAAAAATAATATAACCAATAGAAAATTCTATTAAACCATATTTACAATTCAATTTTGTCATTGAGTAAATGAATATCATTCATAACTGTTATGCAGCAGAAGCGATCACCTACATTACAACTTTAGCCTCAGATTTTATAGCAAGTGATGTGTAGACTGAAATTAAATTTCTGATCCAACAAAGGATACGGCTAAAAAAACTAGATTTTATTTAAAAAAAACAATCAACTGAATCAACAGCTGTAAGTAATCTTGCGCAACATGGTGATCAAGAACCAAAATCCAAAAAAAGTGACATAAATGCGATTTATGGCACTTTACGTCTGATTTCCGTGGATACAACCCATGTTGACCATGTATGCCTTTCACAGTTTTGACAATAATGAAAATATTGCAGACAAATGAATAAAATAAAAATATAATTGCACCATAAATTCATACATTAAAAAGTACGTAGTATAAGGAATAGGGAAATTTATAAAAAAATAAAAAGAAATGTGTTTACAGTAAATAAAAAAACATGGGTGTGTGCTTATGACCACATGATAGAAGTGAAAACCTCTAATTTTCGAATTTTAAAATATATACCTATATAACTACATTCTCAGGTATTTGGATATCGTTGGTTTTGCCTGCCGTGTTCAGGCTTTTGGAAATTGTTTTGTGTTTTTATTTCCGCAGCGGATTTTGTAGCTGTGATGTTTGGTTTCTTGGTTGTTGAAGGGTGTGTGAAGGACGTACCTTGCTCAGTGATACGTCTCTTCTTTGCAAGTTTGCACACATCTTCAATGCTGGTGCCTGTGTCCATTTTTGTAGGTCCCGTGTCAGGAAATGACATGTACGTCAAAATTGTTTGAATTTACTTTTTTCTCGGATTTTCCGGGTTCTTGGGCGTGTACTCGATGCCGCACTGGCGAAGGAGGTTGTATACACTGTTTCTACCACAATAAGGGTTTTTGAAATGCTTTAAAAGCGCGCTTTACCTGACTTTACCCGCAGGGGCGTTACACAGACTTTGCCAGCAGCTAGCTTGTTTATCATGTAGCCTTTTCTTCATTCTAAGAGGAACATAGTCCGGGTCATGTAAAGAACAGATAAGATGGAATTATAATAGATTACTAAAGTTATTGGTACATATTAAGGAATCATTGCAGGTGGTAGGGCAGCTATATTTAAAGAGGCCCTGAAAGCTGCTTTCCTATAATAACTCAAAAATCTCAGATGGTTCAAAGAAGGTGTCGTCTGTGTAGCCATACACTGAGACAAGGAATCAATCGTTCCCCAGCTATTGCAATACTTTGTCGCGTAGTATAGGGAACAGTTTGCATGTGTTCAGTTAACAATGCAATAATTATTTTTAAATAATTTGTTTTGCAAAAAATTGTATTTGTATTTCATTAACTGTGAAAGCATATATGATCAACATATATGACAATATATGACATATATGACTGTATGCTTTCAGTTTTGATAAGTTTTGAAATAAAGAAAATATTGCAGACAATAAACAAATTGCAGACAAATAAAATAAACTTATAATTGCATTACAGAATCATATATGTCAAAAATACATACTTTTTTACATATAAGGAATAGGGAAATTCCTTGTCTAAGGAATACGGAAATTTATAAAAAAATAATAAGAAATGTGTGTACAGTAACTAAAAAAAAAACTAGAAGCAGTAGTAGCTGCATAAATCGCATTTTTGGGATTCTGACCATTTTCCAGCGCCCTCAAGCGGCGGAATGACCGGCGGTAACAAAAAATAAAATGCATTAAAAATGTAGGAAATTTTGTCTACTTTAATTTTGTATATAATGCTCTTTTCGATAAAACGCATAGTTTTGGAGAGATAGGCGATAAACCGAAAAAGAAGCCAATTTTTTTTTTCAAAACAAAAAGGAGTCAAAATTTCTGTCGGTAAAGTTCATAATCATGTTCAGCGACCCAAAAAACATGAAGGGTGAGAACATTACGACTATGGCAAAACTTTCCCCTAGTTGCCTCTCCTTTTCCTAATATGCTTAGCCTATAAACCATGATGTATCAGTACCATTCATAACAGTACAGCAGAAGGGACCGGGTGAGTGGTCTCTTCACACAACTTTAGCCTCAGATTATCCACGTGTCTAATGTTATAGAAATAATTAAGTAGGTATATCCAAAATATACCAAGAATGTAAAATATAGCAAGAATTTTTTCATTAACTATTCAAACTTCAAGAATAATAATTTGTAGAATGTTGGACAATAATTTATAATTCAAAGTAAAATATCTGTGTTATTATCTCCAAACTGTTTCATAAAATTAGCAAAACCATGTATGTATGGCATGTATATGGTAATTTGTGAAAATAAATATATATATTTCTCTTCTCTTCCAAACAATATTTTATAAAACATTCCTTATAACCTATGAATAAATTCCCAGTACTACCACCTGCTGCTGGACTGTTCAATTCACACTCTAATTAGGTATATACGTAATTAAGCAACCATAAAATAGGTAGGTAGCAAACTGTTATGCAATTCGTATTGAGGAAGGGCTGGCTTTTGAGACAAAACATTATCATAGAATTGATTTGCTATATTTTGAAACATGTATAATATAGATATACAATACACATGATATATGAATATAACAAATATAGTATAATATCAGAGAAATGGGTAAATTCAATACAATTTGGAATAGTTATTTGGCACATTCATTTAATCAACAGGTAGATAGGCCTAACCTACTTAATTTTTATTTAGTTTTGCTTCCCTCAACTGAAAACCGTATATACAACAACATTAAAATTGCTTCCCATTTCAATGTACCTATGTTAATTATCAGCAAATATTTTTAACACAACTGGATTTAAGTTGAGGGAGATAACAGGTAATCAGTTTATTTATATACAATATAGGTACAGCTGTGAGCAAAAAAAATAGGACGTCTTAACATATTTTTGCTAAAATCTAGTTTCGCACATGTAACTTTACTTTTTGTGACAATCAGTTAGTTGTCAAAATTTATTGCATTTAAAATTAAGTGTGCAAAAACTAATATGCCCCATATAAGCAATTTAGTTAAATCTGGAGTTATTGCTAATGCAGAAGATGGATGGTAACAAAAAATCGTGTTTAATATTTTTAAAAAGTTGTGAATAAACGGTGTGATTAATAGAAATCCTGGATCAGGGAGAAGAAGGATATCAACTCAACAACACAATTTGCAATTGGTAAATACGGTACACATAAATATTAGTAACAAAATGCATTTTTCTGTTATTCAGGCTGCCGAAGAATTCCTGGATTGAGTAGTACTGATCGCTGGCAAGTAGGAGAATCGGAGCTACGCTGTCATCGGACAGCATAGAAATACTTACTCAAAAGCTGAATTAAAGCTTTTCTAATAATGATGTCATCTTTCAACAAGATAATTGTTCCGTTCATACTGTAACTAATGGGTTTCAAGATGACAACATTAATGTTCTTAACTGGCCCAGTCATAGTCCAGATCTTAACCCTCTGGAAGAGGTACTACTGGAACGGGTACTACTAGTAAGAAGTATCCAAAAACGAAATGTGAGAAAATGGAATGCCCAAGAATTACTGGAAATAGTAAATATTGCATGGGAAAATTTTATTACTAATGATTATTGTATAAGGTTATTTTATTCTATGCCAAACAAACTTATAGAAGTTATAGATAGAAATTATGCAATAACGAAATATTAATACATAGTTAGTTTCTTGTTAAGTTAAGTCGTGTGATCCAGGATTTCTACTAAGTGTGCCATTTATTCTCCACTTTTTAAATTGTTAAATAGGTACCGAGTTTTTGTTAATATTATAATCCTGTGCAATTTGTGTCATTGACCATCATACAACATTACACCTGCAAATCTGATAAGATAGCCATGGTCATTCATCAATACCTCCACCAGGTGTAGACTAGTTTCGAGCTGTTGGCTCTCATCAGTACACCGTAGGTAGAGGAACTAATGAATGACCAAAACTGATGAATGACCATGGCTATCTTATCGGATTTGCAGATGTAATTCAATGCAGGAAAGAACATTAGTTCTCTGACTAGTTGTTACCTGTAAATCCATTTCAGTATGTAGTTTAGCCTACTTTTGGCTAGGGTCGCTGCTCTAGGTGCCTGCATTGCAGGACGCTGCTTGTCACAAGACATTACTTAGTAATGTCTGATGAGTAGTAGCAACTGACAGCTAGAGGGGTCTGGTTATCCCTCGCTTGCACTATCCTCTCTATATCAAAAAAAATAATTTTTTCTTTACTCATCTTTCAATTTTAGTTTCATTGACCTGTTACGCCTTTTTGGGTGTCATTTCTGAAACCAAAAGAAAATAATCTTCTTGTAAAGGAGATCAACCAACCAATATTTATTTAATTTCTATGAAATCCCATATAACCTATTTGCCTGTCCAAGAAAAGGCAATTTTTCGACCACAAACAAACACTGCAAAACAGATAGAAAACGATAGAAAGAAGAGGAATAAGAAAAAGGTGATCGAGAATTGGACTCTATTTTATGAATATAATTTACTAATAATGTGTGAGACGAATAAGAGGAGTTTGTTTATAGATTTAGTTAAATGTAAAGAGGAGAAATCTAAGTGATGCTTGCGGTTCTCAACCAGTTGGTTCAGAAAGGGCAAAGCCCATTTTCATGTACCACATGTTGTAATTAAAACATCATGTAAACTGGTTAAAATATAATTTTTCTAAAACCAAATAGATAATAGGATACAGAAATAGCAAAATACTACCTCATTAGAATTATTGCCAAAAAATTCAAAGAAAAATATAGAGAACCTATGCATAAAAAGTTTATGGACTATCGCAAAACTAAAAATATTTTTGAGTTCTTTCTCGGAAAATGTTATAATGACATATAGTTTGTAACATCGAAATATGAGACATAAAAACCCGAGCAAAAAACCCTCATTATAGCGATAAAAGGAGCCGCCAGCCAGTTATGTGGTAAAGTGGAGTCAATAATAATTCTTGAAATAGAAGTAATACAGTTATTCTTTAATTTAGTGTATTATTGTGAAGGGTTTTGTGTTAAAATTGATTAGTTATTAGTATTCTATCAGAACATAACAACTTGTTGAATGAAAGCGCCTTTATAGTGACGATTTTAGCTTGCTGTAAGAAAAGTTATACTACCCCGATCTCCAATTGCGACAATTTTGGGTATCCTTTGAAAATTTTTTGTCATATTTCGATGTTACAAACTATACTTCCTAGGTCTTTCTTCAAAGATGACATTTACTCCATGTCAAAGTCAACCCTCGCAATAAGCAGAATATAGATATCCAAAACTTCCTACTTTATTTAAATGGCAAGCTGAAGATCATAGAGCAAAATAATCAAAGATGTTAACAAATGAAGTAACTTACATAACTCGCATTTTTACTCAGATTACAAATTAATTAATTTTTTTAGGTGGTTTCAATATTTGAAGAAATATAACAATTACAAGAAGACAATTAGAAGAAATATAAGACTTAGAAAAATGCCTCAAATAGTGGTTATTTATTTGAATTTCCATTCCTGCAGAATATACGGGCCACTGCTTTCGTTGGTCTTATGCGATGTTAGTTGTTGTGATGCGAATGTTAGTTAATGCTAGAGCAGGCATTAATGGTTTGAAGAGACATAAACTATGTAAGTTATTAAACATTGCGGAGGAACATATCGAAGAATCTCTTAACTCTTAAGGTAACAAAATTTTCACAGTATGTACAAAATATTTTAAAAAATTGCCCTACTCATCATGTTGTTCAAAATGTTTCCGATAACTCTAATATTCCTCCAATATTCAATGACTGTAAACATAACAAACAACTAACTTCAGAATGTTCTTCATAATGTAGTGGTTTTTACGAAATAATGAACTGTTTCTAAAAAACGTGATAAGTAATTTTTGCAGTACTCTTAACAACTGTAAGGAAATATTATTTCATTATAGTTCAGAAATGAATATGTCCTAACAGTAATTTTTTATTGCCTAGCAATTACTAGACCTATGGAAATATTGAGTTTTTCTTTTTCCAAGAAGGTAAACATTTTTGACCAGCGGAAAATAAATTTTGTTTGTATATTTACGCATAGTTCTAGATTTACAGTACAATTTAGTATATTTTGGACTAAGCAATCAGTTAGCACAGTATTGTTAAATACTACTGATTTTCTCTTGTAATAAGGCATATCTATTAGAGAATAATAAATATTAACTAAAATCACAAGAAGAGCACAACAAAAACAAAAAATAATGCCTAATATAATAAATTAATAAATTTCAATTTATAACTACCTATGCTTTTAGTATTTACATATTATTGGATGTGAGTACATTATTTCTTATTACCTTAAAAAATGCTCAAGTAACTACACTACTTTCGAGAAAATGTTCTTTCACATAAATATCTCTTTTTTCTGAGTTGACTTTTTCTTGACTTTTTCAGAGTAATAGCCCCCGCAGTCTTACAGACTTAATAAAGTTCATTGTATAATAAAATAATTATATCCTGTTATATGTACCTTTTTACTACATTTTGTACTATATTTACAAAAAGCTCACAAATAACCACAGAGAAGAACACATACGGAGTATTTGTTTTTTAAGTAGAGGTATAATAATATGTAAAATACCCATAGTTCACTTACATCCATAATATATACATTGCGGAATCTGTAATATTGTAAAATTACTATTACATTATACTAAAACAATAAATAAAAAGTATATCATATTAAAAATTATCACTTACTTATAGGCTATGCCTTCCATATTTTGCCCTATACAGTACAAACTCGCTAATCCAAGCAGAAAAGCGCCTCAACAAAAGGGAGGTATCTCTATAATCTAAACAGAAATGCTATACCTATGTAGGTATCTGTTTTATGTACAGGGGAGCCCATCATGTAGTAACACATTTTTTGCTGTTGTTCGATAGAAAAACTAAAAAAATGTTTTTTGCAAAAAAATATTGGGTGTACCAGAGCTGGTCAAATACTTCAAAAAACTATTTAAATATTAAATACTTTCAAAAACACGAAAGTGTGAAAAATGAATTAGTTATAGTGCTTTCGTTTGATATGCAAACTAATGGAATGCGGTGCTCAGTGGCACGCTTATCCTAATATAGGAAACAAAATAAAAAACTTATCTTATCATTCTCGTAGAACAGAATAGCTGCCCACAACAGCATGGCAGAAAGGGCAAATTAAAGACTGGCCGGAAGAAAGAAACATTGAACATGATGATTCACTACTTAAAGCTGAATTGTTGACACTGGCAAGGCAACATTTTCCAGCATTCAAGAATATGTAGTGGATGAAAAGGCCAAAGCAAGAGGAATGGAGGTAATGCGATTGCCTCCATATCACTGCGAACTGAACCCAATTGAGCTTATTTGGGCGCAAATAAAAGGGAAAGTTGCTAGAGAAAATACAACATTTAAGTTAGCTGATGTAAAAAAACTTCTCAGTGGTGCAATAAAAGAAGTAAAAGGGTCCAACTGGATAAAATGTATAGACCATGTGAAGAAGGTGGAATTAAGAATGTGGGATCTCCATATTATCATGGATACTCGTTAAACCAGTCATAATAAATGTAAATGAAGACAGTAGAGAAAGTGACTTATTTTCAGGTAGTGAATAGTGATATAAATATCTCATTTTTTCAGTTACCTCAGTTTTTCTGAAGAGCGCTACTAATAAGTGACAGGGAAAAATATCAATGTGAGTGTAACTATATACAAATAATAACATATCCTGCAAATTGGTGAGTTAATTTGTTATAAATTTTACTAACAGTCTTACCTAAACTAATAATAAGTAACCTAACCACGTTTTATCCTGGCAAGGGTCGCTCTTACCTCCCCGTGTTCCTTGCTGGGTAATAGCAATTTAATTTCTTTCTTTTATTTTAAATTGTTATTGGCTAAATTGAGCACTAAGTTGTAAACGCAAAATGCAAAATTTTTCAATATATTTTAAACACATTCATAATTTTTTGGCTTAAAGTTTTGCACATATATGAATATGACATAATTACACATCTTTTGAAGTCACTTCAGCTTGGTTGCAAACGATGATACGCCACTGAGCAGTAAAGCCAGTAAATCGCCGGCTTGTTCATGCAGGTGTCTTCTAAGTGAGCGAGAAGGAAAGTGGGATTTATATGAGTTGAAGAGGGATAGCGACCGATATGGTAAGCCTAGACTGGAGACCCTAGTTCTATTTACAAGAAATTGTGGTGGTATATAATTTTAGACTAAAAACATTCTTTTGTATTGCATAGTGATGTGATTTACCGCTTCTGTAGTAATTCACACGGGTTTTCTTTGTAAAATGCTGCACAATTTTTTGCTCTGGTTTGTGTATCAAACGAAAACCCTATAGTTTAAAGTATGTATTTAAATACTTTCACAATATTTAAATATTTTGATGACACTGAAATGTTATTAAAGTATTTAAATACTTTCATATTTAAATATTTTCAAAGTAATTAAATACTTGCAGAATATTTATATATTTTGATAACACTGAAATATTATTAAAGTATTTAAATTGTAAACACTTTCATGGTTCTTGGGGGCTGACAATAGTATTAAGGTAGATACACTGTTATGATGAATTATGAATGAATTATTGCAGTTTATTAGCTGCATGCTGCACACTTCACTTCTATGCATATAATGACATGTTCAGAAGCTACCTGATATGATGATACCTATTTGATATTTTGTATGAAAAATGCATTTAAATACTTTTGAGTTTGGAATATTTAGGATTGAAATACTTCTAGGATTATTTGCACAAATAATACTAAGTCCTTAAGTAAATATTTCAAACAGAGTATTTGTAAGTATGCCTATAAATACTTGTTGCAAGAAGTATTTAAATACTCGGTATTTAAATACTTTTTAGTATATAAATACATTTGAGTATTTGTAAATATAAATAATGACCAGCTTTCAGAATTCAATAAATTTAATAACAAGGGCAACTAACGTAATAATATGCCTAATTTTTAAAAATTGTGTCTAAAAGATCTCTTTTAGAACATTCTTCTACTCTAGAAACTATATTTCATATAGCATTATGCAACATTAATGGAGCAATATTCCGGATTTCTGTTCGAATGTTTTTCTTTAATTTGTCGATATTTTGAGGATTATTGATGTAAAAACTGAATTTTAAATAGCCCCATAACCAAAAATCACAGGGTGTCCACAAAAATCAACAAAAGTCACATGACGTCAGGGGCCACTAGGGGCCAAACCTCGAAATCAGGCGCCCTTGAAGCATTTGCTGCAGGACATGTATGACATGTGGCGTCGTCCTGCTGAAACCACATATTCTCAGGAAAACACTGTAACTCGTGATGAAAAAAAGTTTCAAATAAGTTCACATAACGTTCCAAAGTTACTGTGGTATTTTCTTCATATTCATCATCAAAAAAATAAAGTCCCACAATTCCCTGTGCTCACACAGCACACGAAACAGTAACTTTTTGACTATAAAGAGGAGTTTGGTGTATTTCTTTGGGATTTTCTTGAGACCAGTAATGAGAGTTTTGTTTGTTTACATAGTCACTCACACATATGAAAATGTGCTTCGCCAGACATAAATAAATTTTTGGATAATCAGCATTGTTTTCTAAAAGGTCTAAAAAACTTAGAAATGGCTGCAAAATCGGTGTCTTTTAGCTCCTGCCCAAGTTCACTTTTATATGATTTTAAGCGTAAATATTTATGCAACATTCTTTGCAGGCCAGTCCTTGAGAGTGTAGTGGTGATCTATGGAGATCACCGGGTAGTTGGTAAACCACCAATAATAGAGACCCAGTTAGGAACACTCGACATCAGTTTATTCAAAAGTATAAAGCTAATTAATTATGTGACCTAATTACAATGATTTATATAATATTTGGCCAGGTTAGTACAACCCGTGTACATAACCTAGTTTCATATCATAATTTTTTAATAAGTAGGCCTTGGCCTAGGAACTGCTCATGTCAGCAATTTAATAGTTTTATTGTTAGTTACTTGACATGGTTTCTTCATTTACCTTGAAATAATAAACATAATAAGAAATTAGATAATGAAGGCAATATGGCACTACAAGAGCGCTAATGTTTGAGACTGTCTGTTTGCAGATCGGTGTGAACTTCGAACTCGAACTCTTTCAATATTTGCAGGTTCTAATTGAAGTAGGCCTACCTGCAAGTTTCTTCAGAGCTAATGCTGTGGTTCTAAATTGACCAACCCATTTTAAAATTGTGTTTAAAACTGACGTTGAGTAACTACAATAGAAATTTTCAATAATAAAAGTGCAATAATTAATTTTTTCGAAATCGGTGTTAGTTACTGTCTATTTGACAATTATAACAATTCGAAATCTCTATGGTTACGTTTCAAAAAAATAGTAGTATACAGAATGTAACTTTACAAAGGTAGATATTTTTGGACTTGAATTTTCATACTTTGGTACCTACACTGTATTTTTTGAGTTTTTCTATC
>CAXKVY010003952.1:0-15463 GCA_964058915.1 Tetropium fuscum | reverse complement strand
TAATGTAGATGGCTGGTAATTTACTAGGCAAAAAAAGGTAGGGATAGGAAGGTAGGGCTACTTTGATAGGGAATCGCGCGCTATAGTTTTTCTTGGCTACTCTACAGAAATGTGCAACTAAAGTGTATTCAAAACCAAGAGTCAAGGACAGTAATTATTGCCAGAACCATACCAACGAATCTAAAATATAAATAATAAACATAGCTTTGATTTATTGGTAATATAATTAACATTAAATTTAACATTCACTCTCATCAGAAGATGAATCATTGCAAACTGGTGACTCTTGGTTGTGAATACACTATAGAGAGATATACTTATTAAGTTATGTGTTAATATCAGAATACAAAATAATAAATTTTAAAATTACAATTTTAAAATTTATATTTTACTATGCTGATACCGGCTTGGTTTAAATTTTATGCACAATGTACAATGTACATACCTATTATATAAACGTACATATTTCTAATACTTTGTTTTACTGTCACGAAACGTGAATATTTAATGTCTGCCCATGTTTAATATTTTATATCACGCTTGCCTTGATAAATGGTGTAAATAAATTGGTCAACTTCCCAGAATGAAATTTGTATGATATGGTACGGATTTCTATAAATGGATTTAGCAGTGAAAATTTAGACATCCGGGAAAAAATAGCAACTTCTATTTAGATTAATAAAACCTTTGAACCAAGTATGTTGCCGAGTGACCAAAAATTCAATAATTCGGTTATTTGAAATTTATAAAACCTTCGTGACCTTAATGCATCTAAACAACTATATTATGCCATATTATTCCACAAAATATTGTTATATAAGTAAAAATAATAAATAAAAATATATAAGTTTACTTAAATCTTATTTAATAATAATTAATAATATATCGATGGCGGATTTAAAAAAAAATTAAATTCAGATGTAACAGATGTAACGATGATGTTAACATTACGGAATATAAAATTTTTAATAAAAGAAACAAAACCGATATCAAAAAATCTGTTCTAAAAAACCGCACTAAAAAGTTAAAAATAATTACGTTATTCATTCCTAGTTAGAATACAATCCATTTACTAGGCCAATAATATAAAATTATTGTTATTTTTGCAGTCGGGGCCAGCCAAGGTTTACAAATGTATAACGATGTAACGTAACGTAGGTATACATATCTAATTGTATTCGACTAGAATTTTGAATTTTGGTATAAACCAAAATTGTGGTGTCGCTTTAGGCAGTTGTATTCAACTGTAAGTGAACACGTTACTTAATCTTGGCTGCCACCGACTCCAAAAATAATAACAATTGTATATTATTGGCCTAATAAATTGATTGTATTCTAAGTAAGAATGAATAACGTAATTATTTTTTACTTTTTAGAGCAGTTTTTTGGAATAGATTTTTTGAAGTTGGTGTATTGAAATGTAAGAGATGGGACATATGTACTTCGAGGAAGGGGCCTAAGACACGGTCCTGGGGAAAAATGATGCAGTACATCTCTGGTACCCCATGGGAAAGAGTGGCCGTGGATATCGCAGGACCATTTCCAACAAGCGATTCCGGTAATAAATATCTCATGGTGGCTATGGATTAATTTTCTTAATGGCCGCAAGTCGTTCCACTACCAAACCAAGAAGCGATAACTGTGGCGGAAGCTCTGTTGGAGAACGTCATCGTCAGACATGGGGTACCCTTGGAAATTCATACGAATTAAGGACGGAAGTTCGAGTCAGAAGTTTGGAAACACCTTGTGATCCTGCTAGGAATCAAGAGGACCCGGACTACACAACTTCATCCGCAGTCTGTAAGCATTTTAGAGAGGCACAACAGAACCATCAACCAGTACCGCTCGATAAGTTCTCAACATGAGTCAAGTGGTTCTACGCCTTCAATGTTGTTAACTGGACGAGAGATGAAGTTAACAATTGACTTGACGACCGGAAAACCTCCAGAAAATAGGGTGGATGAAAGAAGATGTTGTACTTCCTAAATACGTCGCTAATCTGGAAGAACGATTGCGGCTAGTCTACAATTTTCGGGCCACCTGACCACCTGACCACCTGACGAGTGACCGAATGAAGATGAGTCTGGACAAGAAGACGACGCCGCACATCTGTTATGAACGAGACGCTGTCTGGTTGTACCAGCCCCAGATAAAGCAAGGTTTGAGTCCAAAACTATAAAGGCCATGGGAAGGACCTTATAACATCGTGAAGAAGATAAATGATCTTGTATATCGGATCCAGCGATCTACGTGGGCTAAACCTAAAATCGTCCATGTCGAGAGGATAAGTCCATACAACTGTAGTAGGACGCCGTTAACTGGAAAATATCAGTAAGAAGCCATTGGGGATCACCTGCTTTAAAGGGAGGGGGCAGTGTTACGGAATCGTCAGAAGCAACTTTAAATAACCGAGATACACCCCTGGCCCCATTTAGAATAGTCGCGGTATATGAACATATCGACTACCCCGTGAGAACCCTTCGAGATGCCTTGTGTACAAACTAGAATGCGATGGAATAATCGAGAAGTTTCTAGAACTTTCCAGAACATTGAAAGTAGTATATAAGGGCCAGCCGATCGCGAGATTAGTCAGTTTAGTTTGATTGCTCTTAAACACAAGACCTAGTAACAAGTAATTAAAAGTGATTTCCCTCATTCACTACATCCCGGGTAATATTCCTAGAATAAGTTCCATGATCACAAAAATGTCATGTAATGTTAACCTCTATTTGGCATACCTACATAATCCTAAAACCATGAAATGGCTCTCTCAATGTAACAATCTCCATCATATCAATACTTAAATCGAAGAGGACATGCGAATGATCGTTTCGATAAGTTAATAGTAAAATACATTATTTCCGCTCATGTATAAAAATAAAAATTACCTGTATCCTCACTCCGATAGCAGTCGAACTCTGTTGGATCTAATAACGTGGAAATCGTATCAGTCCTTACAGTTGTCTTTATAGGCGGCACAGATGACATCTTAGTAAATAATTCTAAATGCTTCTTCGATAGGGGAAGTACAACTCCATTTTCAGCTTGTATTTCATTACCCCTCGAGGTAGCATCTGCAGAGACAGCTACTGTATCTTGCTGAGTGTCATGTAACGTGTAGTTACATTTAGTTACAGTGAAATTGTCGTGTACCGTAACACTATGTTTCAGAATATTATCCTTTATTTCGATGTCTTTCTGTAAGGACGGTCCGTCCAAAAGGATCTCTTGGTCGGTGAGGGTGCTGTAGGTCATCCCTTGGGGGTCGACTCGCAGCTGCACCACAGCCAATGTACTCACAGGCCATGTCTTGCTGTGATTTAATGTCATCGTAAAATAAGTCGGTGCCTATCATGTCGGTAACACTAACGCCACACATTTTTCAGGACTTCCAGATCGATTAAATAATATACGGCGGGACAGATCAGATGAATCATTTTTCATTTATTTCCGTGCTTTTTATTGCTTTTAACAAGACAGTTTATTGATTGGACAGCATCCGATAGAACGTCCGATTTCGCCTTACTTCTTTTCACAATACGGTCGTTAAAGAGTTTGATGAATTAGTCTCCCCTAGGCGAGTGTGCAATTTGCAGATACTTGGAATATATTCTCAATCTATTAAAGCTGGATGTAAATACGAACTTTAAGTTAACTTAGTTGCAGCTCCAACATTGTGTACTTGAAGAAGTTAGGAGTCATTTTTCATTGCGCGTTTTATGACTGCCGCCAAGGACTAGGAGGGTACCTGAAATAGAAAGATAGGATGTAATAAAAATATAGTTCCAGTTTATTTAATACTTTAAAGACGTATATGAGACGTCTCATTGTTCTTGCACGTCTCAAGTTTCATTGTAAAAATTAATACAGAGATTGAAATTATAAAAAGAAAATAAATAGTAACTATCTTAAATCTATTTGCTATTACAAATAAAATAAATCTGGGTATAAGAAAATGGAGAGCGAATTAACCTAAACTGCTATGCGCAACTGAATAAGGTATTGAAAGTACCTGAAAGTATTGTAAATTGGCACTATGTATTTTATAACGTATACGTAAAAATTTACTACAAAATTGTCCAAGATTTATAACGCTTTAAAACTGCTAAAAATTTACGAATTTGTACCGGGTTGTTACCCCGATATTGGTAAATTGTAGTTGAAGCCTTTTTGAGTTTTCTATCCAGCCTTATTTTTCTCCATAAATATAGCGTTGCCAAATTATAACATTTTAAAATGTTTCTTGGTCTCTATTAAATATTTTATTATGAATTTATCTTTATCATTAATTTATATGGATTCCATTATGTACTTTATCCCTACTTAGTTTTTCGTAAAAAAATATGTGTAATTTTTTTTATTTTAAAATTTTTAACGTACGGTGACGTTACATCACGATCCGAAGGTAAGTGGCGCAAAAAGCTCTAGTTGATAATACCAATTAACTGCATGACTATGATTTGTCCACGACTACTATATATTTTTTATCTTTTCAGATTTTAATACATTTTTGGGAAAAATGTAACCAAAATTTATTTCTATTATAAAACACCAATGTCATCAGTTGAAATGTTGTTATAAAACAACAATGGCACAAGTCGGCCGGTCATGGTGGCACCATGCAGCTGCTGGTTGGGGGAGGAGGGGGGGGCGGTGAGCGCTCACCTAGTGGCAAAGTTTAGGGTATCTTATAATATGTAATATCGTTGTTGAAACACGGAGGTTCGTAAATGTATTAATAGTAAAAAAAATACATATAAAAATAGCCAATTCTATTGTTTCCCAAAATATCAGCGTAAGCTGATTCAAAGAGAAAAACGGATTTCCATAGTGAGAAGGCAAATACATCTTAACACAGTTCAGGTACGCCGCCGCCGTGACCGAGGATCTTGCCGATGCTGAGGATGGAATTTGTTCAGAGATCGCTCTCTTGGCATGAACATTGACATTTAATAACCATTCAATTTTAACTAACTAGAATATCAGCCAATTACCTGATATGGTGCAATCGGACATATTATAACACCTTTACGCAATTACCCATATAAAACGTTGTATACACGTATATTTTTTCTAATTTTGACATGTAAAGTGACATTTTTTAAAACTCTTTAACGTTAGAAAACGTCTAACTTTTCACAACCAGTTACGAAAAGTAAAATATTACGCACCTGGTTATGTAAAGTTCATTTCACAGTAGGTTATTTAGACCTGAAAAGCTATGAAAGTGACAACCTACTGGTTTGTTTTTAGACGCATAAAATTCAGTTTTCTTCTCATAAAATATAAAATTGGTGAAAATTAGAAAAAATCTTGTATGAAACACGTTGGGAAACACTATTTTGTGTAACGAGCAGATTTTGCGGAACGAGCGTTAGCGAGTTCCGCAAAAGGATGCGAGTTCGTAAGCGAGTTCCGCGAAAGGATGCGAGATAGTACTTTTCCCAACTGGTTACATAAATAGCTATTAAATTGTAAATAATAGCTATTTATGTAACCAGTTGGGAAAAGTACTACTCTCAGAGCAGATTTCTGTGGAACGAGCGCCAGCGAGTTACGCAAAAGGTTGCGAGTTACACAGAATAGTGTTTCCCAACGTGTTTCATACAAGATAGATTTTTTCTAATGTTCACCAATTTTATATTTTATGAGAAGAAAACTATGAATTTTATATGTTTAAAAACAATCCAGTAGACTGGAACGGTGTGTCAGCTCGTCACTTTCATAGCTTGTCAGGTCTAAATACTATGTAATGACCATAACCAGTTTCGTAATATTTTACTTTTCGTAACTAGTTGTGAAAAGTAAGACGTTTCCTAACGTCAAAGGGTTTTGAAAAGTATCACTTTAGATGTCAAAAATATAATTTCTTTTTTTTAATTTTGATATGTAATATATCAGATATAATATATATTCAACTATAATATATCAGATATAAGGATATACAGAATTTTAACCTACTTATATTTAAATATATTTTATAAAACTTATGTCGTAAATAGGAAATATAATTTAATAATAATAATAATTGTAATATATAAAGTACTACTTATACATTTTCATACCATAGCATACATTTTTGTTATCATATGAAAATGTTTAAGTTACTTCGACAAAACCATAAATTGCGATCGATGGCTATATATTTTCCAATACATTTTCTACAAAAATTTTATTTTGCTAATTACAATTTCAAGAGATGAGAATACGTGTATTTTTTGCTTTTGCACGACCACATTATGTTTGGTATTAATTGTATTGCATAAGATGACACACACACACACACACACATATATATATATATATATATATATATATATATATATATATATATATATATATATATATATATATATATATATATATATATATATATATATATATATATATATATATATATATATATATATATATATATATATATATATATATATATATATATATAATACCTACATCAAATTATAAATTATATTAAATCAGTGATCAATATATATCGTGCCGCCTATAGTACAAGCGCAAGCACACACATATCGCTGACCAAAGTATATACTATAGCAAAACGCCAACCAGCCACGCGCCTGATTGGTCAGAACGTAATAACATTATATCTAAATTATTTTTCGGCACAAAAATCTATGTCAAGCATAATTACAATAGAGAAGTCCTATTAATAATTATAGAATATAGCACTTATAAACTATGTATAGATTACTGGATAGGGCTGGAACCTTTGATGTAACTATAACACTCGGAGTAGTTTCCACAAACAGTTTTAATCGTCTCCGGATGATGCCAACTTGGTTGGCGAAACGCGCGTCGAGCGAAGTGAAAGTGTTTTGGTGTTTGTGGAAACTACTCCGAATGTTATGTATAGATTAAAAGATCAATGCGAAAGCATCAGTGAAGAAATGGGTTTCGAGAGTTTATAGCCGCGAACCAAAATGCAATGTAGAGATAACACATACATCGAAGTTACACAACAGAGAGTGAATATGATTGTATTATACTGTTTAGAAGTTGAAATTAGATAAAGATCAAATTGTAAGAGTTTTACGTAAAATTAAATAAATCAAATAATAGGCAACAATCTGATTGGTCATATTATATCATGATAACAGGAAAGAAGTATGGTAACGGTAAAAAAATTGTTAAATTATAGTAAAATAAAAGTACAAAAAATTTAAATTTGTGCAGAATAAGTACGAACACCATTGGAAAAGTTGTACAGGCAGAAATAACTGCAAATTAAGTGGTGTCGTCGTAATTATCAAGTGAGAAGTATAGAGGCTTGGTAGCGTCCCCAGCCGTAGATCAGTTTTGTGATCAAGATAAAGGAAAGGAAACAATTTTACTCAGAGAATTCAAGTAATAAAAGGAATATAAGTGCAGAAGCCGAAAATTAAAAGTTTGAGGGTAAATATATCCCACAATAAAGTTCCAGCGATCATTCCAGAGGTAGTACGGTAGAGACATCCGCTAGATGACACCACCAGAGCCCAGCAGCATCTCTTAGTTCATGTTCCAACCAGTGTTCGAGAATAGTGCTAAGTCTTTGTGTATCGTAATTAAAAAAGGATTAACATAAATTTCTGAGGTAATAACAATTTCAAACTTTGCTAGTTTTTAAGATACTGTGTGACAGAGGACTTGGTCCTATGTAGTAGAAATAAGTTGCGTAGGTTTGCGTAGGGTAGTAATATGGGTTCAGACTTTGTTTATTCGTTATCATATCATATGACAATAAACATATTCAAATATAAATTACTTCTTCCTTCTTGTTCTTTTGAAACTTTTCAGGAAACAGTTTAAAGCATACAATTTGAGATTAAACAAAATTCAATAGATTTAATAAAATATTACAGTATCATAAAATTCACTATTTGGAAGGTAACTTCACTTTAAAAATTTTAATCTTGCAAAGAAATTTACATAGACCTAATTGAACCGCCTCTAGAACTATAGAGTACTCATGTTTTAAGTGATCCTTCTGGTAAATTACAAATTAGTGTTCATAGAACTGGCGCCCATAAAACAAGAAGGATTCAATGGGAAGAAATAGTGTAAGTATCCTGTAAGCAGATCAGACATTTTTTCGCCATACTATTACGTTACATTATCTCAATGTATACAAATCTAAAACAACAACGTATAGAGCATTTTCATATAACATACATTCATATTATCACAAGCTATATCAACCAACGTGGAATATTAAAAGTTTTCTAATAAGATAAGCCTTCTAAGATAAGCCAGAAGGCCGTTTTTAGTTTATCTGGTTCATTTGCAAATCCATGAACTTGTTAACAAATTTATACCTGTGCTGGGATTTATCCGGCAAAATGTCACTTTCTGACTCTATAATAATCATATAATGTGCTATAAAATTATAAACGAACTAGCACAATATAAATTATTAATTGTTTGTTTATAGTCGTTGTTATGGTAGGTAACATAGATAGTAGGCTATCAATTATTGAGTTGAGCTTTATCACTTATTAAAACTACACGTAACTCATATTGATGACATCAATGATATGTATGTTACGTGCAATGTTATATACCGACTCAAGTTAGATCTTCCCTTGACATACATGATTTGTACTTAGGATTATCTCGAAAAGAAAATGCCTGTCGATAAAACTGTTTGCGGTTTCTGGAAAAGTTATAACTGAATTAATTTAAGGAGTTCTGTTAAATTTTAAAACGAATTCATTTTGAACACGCAGGTAGAAATTAAATTCGAAGTACTAATCAAACTGAAAGTTTGTGAAATCTTATCCACTTTTACAAATTGAAAGTACTATATTTAGAAGCGAAGTGGAAAGACTAAAATTAACTCAGGAAAACGTACAGATTTTATTAGACGGTACGAATATAACAATCCGCAATGCAAGTAGATATCATATATACGTGTGGTATACTTAAGGGAAATGAAAATCTCAGGATAATACAGGAATCCAAACAACAAGCAACGTATAAAACTTACGCATTACATATTTAATAATCGTTGTCTGCTTTTATTTTCTCCTACATGTACTTCAAGACCCTCGAAAGTTGTTAATAGAGTTACTTGTAGCCAATTATTACATAACGCCGTCAAGTTTTCCTAGTAACGTCGAAATTGTATGTGACGTAATAAAACTTACATCTAAGTGTAGCCAGCAATTAAGGGAGACATATAGCTTAAGTTCCTTAGCGTGAGGACCAAACAACTTCAATTTATAGTAGGTACAAAGAGAGGTGGCACTAATCTAGCGTAAATAAGACGCGCCCGAACCCTTTCAGGGTCAATAGCAATAGCCGGTGGTAATCTAGTAGACACCATGAGTTAACTGACAAATTTCCAATTGATTTTCAACAAGGTGTTTTACTTTCTCTATAGTTCGCAGTTCTTACTTCTTTAATGAATTAGATGGAGTGCTTCTAAAGCACCAGCTGTCAACTTTGGATTGATTTTATTTCTACAATGCAACGAACGCCATTGATTACCATACCTAACGGTTTTAATGGTTTATATTTATATCCAGATTAAGAGATACTACACTACTTTTCTTACTACCACTACTACTACTACTTTCTACTTTCTTTTCAGATATATTTTTTTGACCTGGAATATATAATTCGATTAGCATAAGCAACGATGGCCAGTGTTTAGCGTTTTAAAAAATATATTATATAAGTTATGAAATAAGTTAAATATAATATATAAGTTATGAAATATGGTGGGGATGTTCATTTGTGCTATTAACTATTGAATACATAAAAAGTTCGGAAAAATTCAAGGTTAATTATGAAGATTCGCCATCTTAGGAAGAAAGTAATTTTTATATTTTTTTTTGTTTTTACAAAAATTGAAAAGCCTTAAATTTCAAACATTAAACATTTTTGTTATCAATAGAATAGTTTTCTCGAAAATGGCCGAACTTTTTATATATTAGTAACAGTAACAGTAAATAAGTGAAC
Source organism: Tetropium fuscum (assembly GCA_964058915.1). Lineage (NCBI taxonomy): Eukaryota > Metazoa > Arthropoda > Insecta > Coleoptera > Cerambycidae > Tetropium > Tetropium fuscum. The sequence goes on along the minus strand of CAXKVY010003952.1, from coordinate 5,500 downwards.
ATCCTCAAAAAATTTTAAAACCTTCTGATTTATTTATTTTTATTTGGGCTTCGTTGACTGGACTAGATGTGCTATTCACTTACCCTTTAAATATAAATGCTGCGTTTCACACAAGTGCCCATAACTTTAAATTGAAGAAAACATAACGAAATAGCACTACTTAACCCTTCAGTGAGCGTAGTTGGTATGTTATACTAGATTCTTTGAAAATACAAGTTCCTTAGAATTTAGAAACTTTGCTCTCCCTTCGATGCACCTTCCATGCGCGAGCCCCGATTGACATTTGAGCGAACCTAATAATATTAGGACCTAATAATATTAGGTTAATAGTATAAACATGCGTTTTGATAGCCATCACGGTGCGAAACCGTGTGCTAATACCTAATACTGTAATGGATTTTTTTTACTTCCAATAGACATCGAAACATTTCAGTGAGCACTTTTCATTATGTTTTTCTTTAGGGGTTATATTTTATATTATTCAAGTTGCGGGCTATAAAAAGGAGCAACAGCAATTGCTAGATTGATAGAAGACGTATCGAATAGCTAAATATCTAGGAATTTGATTATATTATGAAGAGGAATCAGAATAAGAAAATAATGACGAAGAAAGAAGTGAAACATAGCAGGAATGTCTGGAAGATGAGCTCGTGTCAAAAAGAAGAGATTATAAAGATTCATATTTTGTGAAAAAACCGTCGTTCAATATAAAATAAACATATTCCTCCAAAAATGTAAGAACTCATCAAGAAACTTTAGTGCCAGCAGGGATTAAAGTGCCAGCAGGGATTTAGTGCCAGCAGGGATTAATCCTTACGCCAAAGAAAAGTCTTGCCCAGATGAAATATGGGACTGTTTGTTCAGGCCAGAAATATTGTATATGATTGCTGAATGCACTAATAGAAAAAAATATGGCGATATAGAAAACTTCTGCCGCGACAGGGATACGAATCCTATAGATGTTGCTGAAAGGGCACTTGCTCTATTGTAGCGCGAGTTGGGAAAGCAAATCACCTAAATGCACCTTTGAAATCCTGTTGATACAGTGATCGATACATTTAGTTTAACTATGAATATTAAAATATTTCGTTTTTTTATTAGATATATTTGTATATATAATAATGAGACCCGACCAGAAAGACAAAAATTAGATATGTTGATAAATTCAATACTAATATACAAAAGTGTTATAACCATTAATCTTATGCCATAGCGGACAAAAAACTAGAAAAACTAGGTTTTAGAAACAGATGTCGTTTTCGACAATATATTCCTAGAGAACCCCATAATATGGGTTAAAAATATTGTGTGACGCAAAAATATTTTGCATCATAAGAAATTTTATGTAGGTCCATAACCTGAGGGGCCTACAAAGTAGATGCAAGATCCAAAGCAGTCATTGAAAGAGTGTGAGAACATTTTTATAATTCAAATATAAATCTTACAACATACGATTGGTTTACTTCTTTGGAACTTAAAAGCAGCAAAGTGCTAATATTACTTGCAAAATTAGAAAAAATAAAATGGAACGCCCCATTGGAATTATATCAGATAAATTGTTGGATTATTGGTTCCAGTATGTTTGACTTTGGCCAGGCAACAATTTTGAGTTAAATTTTCTTAAAAAATTGGTGCACGAAAAAAATTATCCGGTTATTAATTTAATTAAATTATCCGGTTATTAATTTAATAACGAGGAGGATTCATTAAGTAAATTTCCGCTGTAATCACCTCCTCCTGTCTGCAGGAAGAGAGATGATTTCCGGAAATCGTGTCTGTTGCTATGGTAACCAAACAAATATATAGCTTCTGATTGGCTGATATTAGCTTTCATTAAAATCTCATAAGGGTATAAAATATTTGAAGAACATAAAATTGACGTAATGCCACCCCATAAAATGGAGCCTAGCAGAAAATGGGCATATTTTCTGCTATAATTCAATACTTTCAATAGAATAGAATTCAATACTTTATGAGAGAGCAGCTCAAGCTGATTTAAACAAAGGACTCCGCAGCAAATACACGTAAAAATGGTTTAGGTGAAATGTCCTAAAATTTTGGTGGATTGTAGATCTAGTCCTACTAATTAAATTACCCAATAGCAAAACCCACCTTCCAGGATTACTTTCGGATTTATAATCATCCAAAGTTTTATCTTACGCTGCAGCCTTACAATATTTTATAAAAAATATTTTCTAGGTCGAAAAAAGAATAATAAAAAAATGTATAGTGGGGTATAAACTTTAACTAAATATTACTTTAATATCTACATAATCTACAGGGTGCATAAGAAAATATTTTTATTTACAAAATTCTTATCTATAACAAACAAAAAACTTTTACTCAATATTGTTATCTGTACCTATACTTGCTTAAATATTCTAAATTGAGAAGAGGGAAGTCATCAATATAATTGGCTTCCAAATTAACCCACATGCCTCGTCTACTATGAAGATCGTCTACTACCTCGTTTTCATCTAAAACAATTTCTTGTACTATATTCGGAAGTTGAGCCCTCTCTAATAACTGGTTCAAACTCAATATTGGTGCTTTCCATTTTTATTTACTGGCAAAATCTATTTATGATAGCAACACAAATATGATGAAAATTACTAAATGTATTGCATGTTGCATCGGAATAACATGGGCAAAACACTTGAACATCATTTTAAAATGACCATTACGCGACTCTATAATCCATCTTGTTGTTGTGATTAAACGAGATTCATTCGCTTATTTGCTCTCAGTTTCTCCAGCGTATGTTACAAGGTATTTTGTGGTGTATGCCCAGTTCCTCCAGCAATGGTACTGCATCTCTGTTGTAACCGCTATCAATAACAAAAATGTCATTTTCTAAACATTTCTGACTGGTTGCATTTAATTTTTCAGCATTGACGAATCATTATTCCGTGAATCAGAGAAATATGGTCAATATATGGCTAATAAATAGACTTCTGGAGCAACAATTATTGCAGTGTTTATTAAATTACGACCTGTGCACGCAGACGTAGACGCATTGACGAAGAGCTTGAAAATTAATTCTTTTACCTATTAAACAACAGGTACCGTCAATGTAAGCATGCCTTTGCCTTTTTTTCTTCCATCAGGTTCATTTTTTACAGTTGCTTTGCAAAATCAGTAACGTCTTGCTCAATATATTGTTGACGAGATATGGATTGTAGCCCAATATTTTCAGGTACGTCTGCATCAGTGATTTTCTTAGTTTGGCTGTTACATAACTGGTTGACTGTCTACTAAAATAATCAAATATCACCTTCCAACAAATTATCTGACAGGCCTTGTTTTAATTTGCAAAGAAATACAAGGAGATCTTTCTCTGATATATAATCATGCCCACCTTCTCTTGGGACTGGTTCACAATAATCATAAAGCCCATGAAACTGATCTTTATATATATATATATATATATATATATATATATATATATATATATATATATATATATATATATATATATATATATATATATATATATATATATATATATATATATATATATATATATATGTTTATATACATATGTGTCATATATATATGACACATATGTTTGATTTATTCATCTGTAAAACTATTAATGTCGTGATATTTCCACTTTTCTGTATTGTTCGTGGTTCTTAATTCCTACAGAAACACTAACAATTGTCGCCCCTTAATAAAATACGGTCTATTAACAAATCGCATGCCATACCATTCAGAATACCATTTTCATCTAGATGTTACTGCCAAACTCTGACACTTTCCGGAATATAATTATATATTTTTAGTGACAACCACGTTAACTCTACATTAAATTGTTTTAGTCATTGCAGATTTTCAACAGCGTCGCATATAGCACAGCTATAACTTGATGTTTTAGTTAATACATTAAGTCTTAAACAAGTGGAATCATTTTCTGTAGCAGTTATGCCATTACGACTTGAGACGTTATAATTAAAACAGATTCTTGTCTGATCATTAATAAGAAGTGGTGTTCTTCCAAATGTCAATTCATCAATTGTCATCAATTCTTGACATTCTGTGTATGAAGATCACATTATGACAAGTATAACAGTGCCTTCAGTTTGCAGGAAGGGCCATGACTCAAACTTAAATACATTAAGAAAATTTATTTAATTATTCATAATATAAGGTACTTATTTCGGGATTCAAAAAGTAAAGTTAAAATACAGCCTACTTTTGTTACCTTTGTATACGTACCCATGTTTGTTATGTAGAATAGCGTCTTTTTACGCACTGACGACTAATAACTGTCATCTAGATTTAAATAATTGTTTTATACATAACCTATTTGATAAACATAGATACCGTAGTTGGTGGCTATTCTCAATAATCGAGGGATTAAATCGATATAAAAGATATAATAGCCTCATGAGTAATATTTACTGATGATTTTTTTAAATAAAACTATTTCTTTTACTCCCTGTAAGTTCTGTAGGTATTAAAGTAATGTTTAGTAAAGGTTTATATCCCATTATAAATTTTTTTCTTGATTTGATCTAGGCATAGAATATTTTCTAGAAAATATTGTAATGCTGCAGATCTAAAACTCTGGATGTCCTAAAACTTTGGATGACCATAAGTCGAAAAGTAATCATGGAAGGCGGGTTTTGCTGATGGGCAATTTAATTAGTATGACTAGATCTGCAATCCACCAAAATGTTATGGAATTTGCTACGGGGTCCTTTAGAGAATATTGTCAATATATCTGAAGATATGCCAAAGACCATTATGTTAATCGTACCTCACCCAGTATTATGATGCAGCATATCGTTAAAAGGTAGGTCGATGTTATCCACTCCACGTGTCATGTAACGTTTCATATCTATGCCCATTACAATCAAAATATTAACCAGAAATGTTTATTCTTTCTTATGCCATTGCAGAAAACATTCTCAACCCATTCTCATAAAAGACGAAAAAAGCTAGGAAATGGCTTAAGTCATTTTTCTATAGACATCACGAAGTAGTCGTAGTCTAAAACCAGAATGATGTGATCATTTACCGCCCGAGTCCAGAGCTATTGTCACAAGAACATGAAGTATGACAACAGAAGCCTTTGTATTATTGCTTCAACATGTTTCATCGTTAAAAAATCTGGAACTACCTTGTTAATATTTGATGGAGCAATGTCTCACCTTGACATCACTTTAGTTGAAGTGGCTGAAAATATGGATGTAACTCTCTTTTGTCTACCAAGTGAACATCTTATTCTCATGAACTCCAAGCGATGGATAAATCAATTTAGAAAAGGTATGAAACGTTGTGGGATGAAGGCGTTCTGCATTTTTCTGAAGGCGTTCTGCACAGTTAATCCAGGCAACCCGATAACCAAATTTATATTTAAATAAATCTTCACCAAATCTTCAACAAGCAACTAAGGAGAACTAAGATGCGAAATACAAAAAGAAAATGAGACATTTCATCTGATAGTCCACATCAGATTACATTGTTTAGGACAATTCGTCTTCGTACATCTCTT
>CAXKVY010003951.1:0-21456 GCA_964058915.1 Tetropium fuscum | reverse complement strand
ACTATGAGTCTAAAATAATAGAGACTGTCTTTATTTTCAGGAGTTAATGCCAAGCCGTTGTCTTTGTCTTGGTCATTGAAACGCTGCCTGTGTCAGTCTCTATTATTTTGGACTCGTAGTTATATGTCGCATATTTACTTACCTATATTTTCTTATAGGGTATTTTATCACTTGAAATAGAAAAATGCCTATTGAGTCTAATGTAGTAGGGTTTCCATATATCCGGATTTTTCCGGACATGTTTGGGTTTTTAAGGTATCCGGGGAAGTCCAGCCGGAATTTGAAAAAATGTCTGGGAAAATTGGATACCACAAAAACAACTTAATTTAGTTGAACGTTTTAACCGCTACGACACGACACCCCATCTCTAAAATGCCGACGCATCTTTGAACGAATGTATCTATACGTTCGCCAAGGTCAAATTTCTCGTTTTCGCCGCACGCGTGAATTCTTCTGTCTTCATTTTCAGTATCCGTGAAATCCCAAAGTTGACAAGTTTGTCTAGTGTGTACAAGTGTGTAGGCCTAGGATCTATAATGCCAAAACGGAAGTGTGTAGTAACGGAGGAAATGCTCAAAGCTTACCCTTCTTTTAAAAAAGGTAAATCCAATTCTTATGTCATTTGTAATGTATGCAATACAAATCTTAGTATTGCTCACAAAGGCAGAAAAGACATTGAAGATCATCAGAAGACTGAAAAACATATTAGACATTTGAAAAGCCAAGCAGGTTAGTAAATGATTTGTGGTAGCAATGTTATTACAATAATTACAATGTATGTTTTATTTATAGGCAGATCTAAACTAGATACTTTTGTGAGAACAACAAGCAATGATGAAATTGTTAAGGCTGCAGAAGCAACTCTTGCTTACCACATGGTGAAACATCACCAATCATACCACTCTATGGACTGTACAACAAAGGTATTATTTTTACATTATCAACTAATTTTACGAGGTATTTTATTAGGATAAAATGATTTTTCAGATTCATAAGAAAATGTACCAGGATACACAAATTGTAAAATCTCTGACATGTGGTCATACTAAAGTTGAAGAAGCCATAGTAAATGGAGTTCTTGGCCCATATTCACTAAAAAACATCAAAAATCAGATGTGGTTTATCATTTGTTGGAACTTCCACTGACGCAAGTAACCATAATTCTATTAAGATGTTTCCTGTATTAATACAATATTTTGATTTTAAGAAGGGGGGATACAAATCAAGCTAGTTGATATACGTATGTAACTCAAACAATGAAATATCAGAAACTGTTTCTGATCTGTCATTTTCTGTAACTTGACCTAACACAAAAATGTATTTCATTTTCTGGGGATAATTGTAATACCAATTTTGGTGGAATTAATAGAGCTGGCCCAAATAATATTTTTAGCAGATTAAAATCCCAAGTCAACGAAAACTTGATAGGAATTGGATACCCTGCTCATATTATAAATAACGCCGTTCACAGCTGTTGCGACACACTACTAATAGACTTAGAATCCATCGTTTTGAAACTTTTTAATTATTTTAATATAGACACTGTAACGGTTGCCACTTTTAAGGAATTTTGCGAATTTGTTGACACCAATTAACAATAATTGTTGTATAATTCAAAAACAAGACGGTTGTCACTTTTCCCAGCGCTAGAAGAGTTCTAAGAATGTTTGAGGCCTTAAAGTCATATTTTTTATCTGACAGTAATTCCCCCTTTATATTGAAATAATTTTTTGAAAATCCTTTTTCGGAAGCGTACCTATATTTTGTACATTCAATAATGACAGTTTTTCATTAAAATATTGAACGAATCAAACGCCTGGACAATTCAATTGTTGAAACAATGCTAATCCTTGAAAATGTCATTGAAAATTTAAACAACAGGTTAAAAGTAAATTCATACATCTGAGAGTACGCGAGTTGTTAAGAAAAGCGTCCGGAGAAGGATTCGAAAGCGAATGTTTAATATTTTAAAAAAATATTATTTTCTTGTATGAAAAAGCTGTTGACTATTTAAATCGTTGGATAAAACCTCTTGATGAATTTAAATACTTTAAGTGGATGGACTTAAAATGCATAGAGAATAATGACTGGGAAAACGACATCCTACTATCTATTCAATACCTTTTAAAAAAGGGTGTTAATATAGACGAAGTAAAGCTTTTTGACCAGTATTCTTTATTAAAAAAAATATATTACTGAAATGTTTACTCTAGAAAACCATGACACTTGCAAGCTCACAAAAAGTGGTCATACAAGTTTTTCAGAACTACTAAAACCATGTGAATTCTTCTTTCCTATCACTGCACATAATGCAAATGTTGAGCGTATATTTTCTTTAATTGCGGCCCAATGGACAAAAGATCGCAATAGGCTGACATCTTGAGTCTATAAAAGGTATAATAATGATCATATTTAATTTTGACATGACCTGTTCTAAATTTTATGACTACATTATGTCACCTGAAAATGTATCCGTCCTGAATGAAGTTCAGAAATCAAATAAATACCACGTGAACTAGTTATTTTTACACAACAAATGATGCCAACTGCTGTGTTTTTGTGATGCCGAAGAATAGATATTGTTTTTTTTACCACAGAAGAGAGATTTATGTTTTATGACATTGTTAAGTAGGTATACCATTTACCATAGATTTATGCATTTTTTTACTTTAATATGTATTTCGTAAAAAAATAAACGAATTCGTAACTGTCTTTGATTTAATTTACCCTTTAAAGTACCTAAATAAATGTATGGCGTATTTTTCGGCAAAGTCCGGATTTTAGAGCTCACTTGTCCTGAAGTCCCTTTCCTGGAGAACCTAAATGTAGGTATAACACAAAGGTTGATGCTGTTAATAAATAAGTAGGTATATTGGTATACCATAATTACAAAATGTACTAATCATCTACTAATGTACTAAATCATACCTACTTTTAACTTGTAAACAAACAAATTGATATACAATTTATAATAATGTGTATATACAACATACAGTAGAATTCGGATATAGCGGCTTCGTTTATAGACTAACCGTTTTTCGCGACGAAAATGCAAACTGTAATACACTGTTTTGAAGCTGGTGAATCAAATGTAATTGTTCGTTTTGTGCGTCGCGTCGTCCGGTTATTACGACTTAATCAACTAAGTGTCGCCGGTCCCTTGAAGGTCGTTATATCCGGATCTACTGTAAATCCAAAAATAAAGTCTTTATTCTGTTATGCTGTTTGACTTTCTTGAAAGATCAAATGTCAGCAGGTAAGTAGGTAGGTATATAATAGGTATATTTCATTATTTCCATGTTAAGTATTTACAAGTATTAGTCGAAGAGAATACCTATGCATTTATGTATGTATTTGACTGCGAAAAACTAAAGTCGCCAATTTGCGTCGGGATTTTCGTGTGTGTTTTGTCATACTCTTCATTTTTTATATCTACTTTTTTTTTAAGTCAAAAGCCGGAGATATGTAGTAAAAACGATTTTCCCATGCTTTTGATGGGGGCACTTGATAGATTGGGCAAAAAAAAATTTTTAATTTGAGTTGTCTGTTTTCCAAACTTATTATATCTGGCAACAAATTACTGGGTTTAAATATATACTTATATGTGTGAACTTAAAATTATATTTATCAGAGTACTTACTATTCATATTACATTGGAATATTGAGCATTATTAATATTAGAGTAGGTACTATTTTTAACACACAACTAACCGACAAGTGTACTTATCTGAATTGTGCAAATTCTGTACTTATATATTTTTTTTATTTTAGAGACTTTTCGTCAACAGAGACTATGTATTCAATCGACGTTACCTAGTGGATATAGAAAATAAAACCATATATATAGTCAGTAAAAGTACACAACATCCAAATATACCAAAATATCCAGAAAAATACCGCATTGAAGATTATTGGTCTTGCATGGTAATAAAACCGTACTCAGATATGCGCGAACCTGGAATTGAATTTAGTCTGACATATTTTGATAATCCTGGTGTCAATATACCATCTTCTGTAACAACTTGGGTATCTATGAGAGCGATGCCTGATTTTCTAGAACGTTTGCGAGAAGCTAGTAAAAGTTACAGAGAATATTGTAAAAATGAAGGGATAAGTCGCGCTTGTACAATAATAACTGAGGAAGAGAGGATAAAAGAAGAACAAATGTTAAAGGAAAAATTGGATTATTGTTCATTAGAAACGTCCCATCAAAACACAAAATCAGCGAAATATCGTATATACTCAGGTAATAATATTAAAAGAAACATTAATACCAACTCATCTGATAATAATTCTTCATCAGCCCCTACTGCCGTTCAATCAAAGAGTGATAATTTTTGGAAGTACTTACATCCACTGTATTATTTCCATTAATTTGGTAAACATTATCATATTACATTTTTAGTACTTGTAGTCACTTGTGAAGACTGTAAATTTCAATTTATTACAATGTTTAAACATTTTAGTATCTTTACTGTTAATATTATACTTACCTATATATTATATATTATTAAAAAAATATACATACCTAATTGTAATAATTATATTGCCAATTGCTTTTTATATGCAGCAATATTAAAAATGTTTGGTCTACCTTTAAAGGCTGAAATACCTTGTATTTTTACTATTTCAAGAATTTTACAAGCAAATTGTATGTAAATTTACAATTCTCATCAAGAAGGTAAAATCTCTCCCTCGTGTAATCCGTCCCATGTGTTTTTTTAATTAACCATACAAAACTGGAGTAAATTCCAAACATATATTTATATATCGTATGTCATGGTTCAATACATATGTTATAAATAGATATGTAATAGTAGTTATGAGGGAAAAATGGGGCTACAGACTTCATTTCAGGAAAAATAAGGTAAAAAGTAAATTGAATTCTATTTTTACAGACTACATTATTTGTATTGAACGCGATAAGTCTAATGATGTCCTATAGATGACATATTGATGTGTACAATGGATATTCTATGGAAATCCATATTGAGAAACTTATTAGTATTCAGTAAAAAAAAAGGAAAGACAAAATAATTTGAAATTAATTATTTGAAATAATAATTTCATTAATCAGGGAAAGCATAATAATAATATAAGTATGTAACGCTAGGCATATGTCCTACTGTAAATGTGAATCATTAATACATAAATTGACAAAAATAAAAATATATACACAAATCAATAATAATATAAAAAACAATGTTATTATTTTAACTACAATTCAGATAAAAACAAATAGAAAACTAAAACAGACACTACAAAATTTTCCATATGCATACCTATATGGATATATAATAGAAATACAATACGAAATCTAATACAAAATAGATGTTATAAAGAATTTTTCTGTAGTGGAAGAAAATATAATTTTTATTTTACTTTGTTTCGAAATTTATTTACAGGAAGATTTTGAAGTTGCCCATCAAGAGGATTATATGATATTATTGCAATATATACAAAAGATTGTTGAAACATGGATGAGTGATATCGAGGAAGTGCTAATTTCATAGTAAACCGCAATTTTGTGTGGATATTATGTGACATGTCTAAAGTTAAAGTTCTCGCGAAGGAAATAAATAAATAAACAAAAAAAAAATAATATTCATGAAAATAAAAATTCAGTCTAATAGATTTTATTAATTTTAATACATAACAAAAAAATATAAGGTATCTGATGCAAATGTACTGAGTAGTGGTAGATCTCCCGAACAGTTTGGAATAGTATACCTATCGACACCGTGCGCGTGTACATGTGGCGCCGCTAGTGTCGAAGTTTGTCTTCACTGGCATGCCACATTCCCATATTCTATCTGGAAACATTTGGGCGGCAATGTTTAATATTGTTGCATCGTGTCTTTTACTGCAATAATCTGTCTAATAAAATGTCCACTAATATAAGAATCCACTATTTGCCGTGTTGTTTTCTGGGCGAGTTTCTACACGTACCTATATAGTAATAACTGTTAGTAATAATATTGTATTATTAAAGAAACAGAAAGAGTAAAAATATATATATGCTTTAAGTAGCTACTTAACACGAGTACATATTATATTTATCTTTGCTCGCTTGTTAACATTTCGGTTGTTGACATTTGTATCGCTATTTACCTGCGATTTATTTTCCATCACAACAAGAACATGTACATGTTGACTGACTGGAAGGTGGTAGAACTTCAGTATTAATATTTCTAAATCACGGAGCTATTCAAATCCGATTATAGACCAATTATAGGCGTTCGAAGCTTGGTTAGGCCGTGAAAACGGCTTGGTTTGCTTGTAGCAATCTACGAATTTTTATAAGTTCGACGTGGTGAAGTGCTTTGTATACTTGGGCTTGGGATACGAAAGCGATGAATAACAGTGACATTTTAACTGATCTGTAATGCAGCAGTTACCTGGTGAACATGATGAGATATCTTCATGGGGTTTGTGCAGTAAGTTAGGACCCATCGACAGTGACGTCACAGTTCAAACCCCATCGAGATCGGATGTCTAGGTACTCCAGGAGAGGAGCTTTTGGTAGGTTCCGTACAACGTAGCTGTAGGTAGGTACGCTGTTTTCTTGCGATATCTTTCGAACGGGAGGAGATATCGGCGTGTAGTTTATGCGGGAACCTGGAAGCCGTTGAGGTACATTTACTCGTTCAAACCGTGTGGGATCGAATATGGGAGTCTGCACAAAATGTTGATGATTTCTTTTAGGTACAGCATGGAAATTATTGCGATATCTTGCGAACGGTGAGAGCTATCGCCTTGCTGTTTGTTTTAGGTCCTGGGGGACGTTAATTAGAACCTCCTGGTTCAAACGGCATTGTCGTAGGACGTCCCAAATGCGTCGTGATGGCCACACGTGGTCACTCAAATTGTTCAGCGCCTGGCAACTAGGGGATCCTGTGGCACTGACGCTAAGATCGCACACGGTGTCTATAGTTTTTCTGTAAGCGTGAGGGAGACTGGAGTAAAAGAAATCACTCTTAAGTTAGTAGTATCTATATGTAAAATTTTGTAGGTTTTGTTTTAGTTTTCTATTGGTTTTCATCTGAATTGTAGTTAAAATATTGTTTTTCATAATATTATGGATTTGTGTATATATATATATATATATATATATATATATATATATATATATATATATTTATATATATATATATATATATATATATATATATATATATATATATATATATATATATATATTTATATATATATATATATATATATATATATATATATATATATATATATATATATATATATATATATATATATATATATATATATATATATATATATATATATATATATATATATATATACATATATATGTATATATATATATATATATATATATATATATATATATATATATATATATATATATATATATATATATATACATATATATATGTATATATATATATATATATATATATATATATATATATATATATATATATATATATATATATATATATATATATATATATATATACATATATATATGTATATATATATATATATATATATATATATATATATATATATATATATATATATATATATATATATATAGATTTTTATTTTTGTCAACGGATAACATCTATGGGACCAACTGTAATAATGTATATATAATGGTGTCAGTTTGATGTCTTTTACCAAAGAAATACAAGCAAAACTATTTTTACGGGAAAGTGTAATTTGTAGGTACAGTTTCACACCTCACGTTTACTGTGTGTTATTTATTATTTGTAACTTGAGTTCTCAGTGAATTATTGGCAATACATATTAACACGGCAGTTGGCAATCTATACTCGGACCACTGAATCGATGGAATGATCACGTGATATATAGTTTCCTCTGTATATAGTTTCCTTCTCGAACATTGGAGTCTGGTTTACACTACTGTCTCTGCTGATTTTCAAGCAACCAATCAAGTACTTTGCATACGGTGATCATGTAGTGGTCACGTGCTTTTTTTTTCCATCTGTTCAGCGCCCGGAGTATAGTATCTGGTGTGTATATTTGCTTGTGCAAAATGCTTAATAACATGAAAAAGTGGTAGCCAGCCCACAAACAAGAATTATGCAATGACAGCTCCTTGGGTAATTTGTATGTACCTATGTATTTGTATATGACCCTTAGCTTATACTTATATCCAGTGCTGTAGCTAGGCGTAGGTTATAGGGGCCCTGAGGCCCCATTGCAGGCCGCATGGAATGCCAATTGGAGGCATTCGCACGCGAGCGAGCACGCAAGGTGAAAATTACAATATAATAAATAGAATGGCTTCTTAGAAAGCTAAAAAAGTTCATGTGTAAATTTAAGTTTTGTATTGCATAAGAAATAATGTGGTTGAATAGTTTCCACAATTCTTTGTTTCGCATTCACCATTTTTTTAAATGTTCTTAGTACAATTTATGTGTTTGCAATAAAAACTTTTTGCGCTCAAGTCCTAGGCGTAAAAAGCCCTTAGCCAGGAGCTGGTATCTAAAAATCTACGAAGGAGCATAAATCTACGGCAGTCGTATACATAAAATTAGCTGCAATTATTAAAATGCACACCTAACCTTAACAAAGGCCATACAGGTACTGAGCCGATCGTTTAACTTGTTGATTAAGATACCAAAATTATTGTATGGACGATGTGGCAAAATAAACAAAATATCTTTTGTTTAAAGTTTGTAGAAAATATTGTTTTATACCTCCAACATTTTGCTTGTAGTATACTTTGTAGTGAACATTTTGATTGCTACTTTTATAGATACTTAGCAATTTTCTTCATATTGTTTCCTACTGGATAGGATATTTTGATATTGTTTCCTGATAAATTTAGTTGTTTGTTATTTATATACATTATGTGGACTGATGATTAATATCACAGTTGCTCAACTATGACGTGATTCACGCGATGGATGAGCGGCTTCATGCAACGGATCTCTGCATCTGTTATTTGACTTACACGTGATGTGCAATTCCTGACTTTGCTGTATATGACAGATTTATTATCCTAAATTTGCAACCCTCTCCGAGTGGAGCAGAAACTACCCCAGGCGTTCAAAGGGGTGGAATTGCACTGACGTGAAAACGTAGCTTAAACTGCCTGACAACAAAAAGTTGTTATTAATAAAAGTAGATTGTGAGTTTATCTACCGAAAACTCTGTGAAAGCATATATCTCGGATTTATAAGTTTTGAATGGCAGGCACTTTTTCGCTCAAGGTTACGCAGACCCTGTTTTGTCTGCATTACGTGGAAACGTAGCTTAAACTGCCTGACAACAAAAAGTTGTTATTAATAAAAGTAGATTGTGAGTTTATCTACCGAAAACTCTGTGAAAGCATATATCTCGGATTTATAAGTTTTGAATGGCAGGCACTTTTTCGCTCAAGGTTACGCAGACCCAGTTTTGTCTGCATTCAAACATTTCGAGCGTCTTATGCTGAACCATTGCTCTGAAAATCCTAGATATATCCGCGGAGTTTTCGGTAGAAAAATTCTGTATCTACTTATATTAATAACACCTTTTTGTTGTCAGAGTAACGGTTAAAGCTAAGTTTCCCTGTTATTGCAATTTAACCCCTTTGAACGCCTGGGGTAGTTTTTGATCCACTCGGAGAGGGTTGCAAACTTAGGATCATAAATCGGCCGTCGTAAGAAAGAAGTAATTGCAATTATCACAATTATGAGAAAAACGTGTTTGAAGTTTATACGCATGCAGTTTTTTTAATAATGTAAATTTTTAAAGTGCCCACTTTTGTCGTTTAGGATCATTTTAAAAACACCTTAGTGAAAATTATTTAAAAATACATTGAATTGATCGAAAAAATTAAAGAAACTGGAGTTACTGCTGTATATGTTGAAGAATTTACTCGATGCTACTATATAAGAAAGCAAAAACTCTTTCAATATGGAGTTACTGCCTTTTTGTTAAGTGCATGATGATGTATAGTCTCGATAGTGCAACAGAATAATGGATGATTTTACCTGGATGTATTATTCGTAAACGACATCAGGCGGCAGTAAGATACAACGCGTAGTTGAAATAGGGTATGCTATTCAAACTTAGAAAGCGGTAAAGGAGACGATGCACATTATCAAATCATAAGAGCAGTAAGTAGCAGTGCAAAGTAACAAAGCAGTATCTCACATGCACACACTGCCTTTTTACGTTGAATAAGTACTTTACTGCCATCTTCCTTGTGAAACTGATAACGTACTGCACTTACTGTTTTTTTTTAAATCCAATTTTATGGCCTTTCAGATATAATTTTTCAAATTTCGAAATTATACATGACGCAATTTTTCCAAATATGACGTAGGCAATAACAACTCAAATTCGAAAAAAATGTCACTTACTGCTTTCTTCCTTATGACGGCAGATATAGAGGTACACATTTTCCGAAGTTTTTTTGCAATTTCCAAGGGCTTTTTCGTCTCCAATATGTCCTGTTCCACACTCGCATGGCAATCGACCTCGACATATTATGCTGACCATTATTTTTTGTTCTTCTATTTGTTAATGGTCCTTAATGGGTTTAATATATAGGGTGTTTCTAAATTCATGGGAAAATGTGAATTTTCAGCAAAAATTACCCTTAATTTTTCACCTTTCATATATTTTTTTTCCAAGACCCCTTCCACTCCGAAAATTTAAAAAAAAATTATTTTCACTATTTAATTTCACTAATTTAGAAGAATGATATTTGGCGCACAACTTGCATTAATAAAATTACAGTTTGTAACCCTGAGATAGGTATTGTTTCAAGGAGGTAAAAAAACCAACCACTGTAATGTTTCATCAAGAATGTTTTTACACGTAGACATTCCTTTATTTAAAAATTTGATCTTTTTTGTCTCTTTAGTTTTCGTCGCAAAATTGATAATCAATCTGCTCACAAAAAATTAAATTATACACATCCCTTTTCATTTCACTAAGGGGTTATTATTCGGTGAAAAAGTCAAGTACTCAAATAAAGTTATTATGACAAGTATTGTCATTGTTCTTGTTTTCTCTAATCTCTCTAGAGAGTTACAACATAAGTACAGAATAGATTACCATTTTAGCAATCTATTTATTTTAACTGTAAACTTGACGATAAAGTAAAAAATATAAAATATACTTATATGTTTTTAATTCTTATAACTCTCTAGAGAAAACAAGAACAATGTCAATACTTGTCATCATGACTTTATTCGACGACAGTTTGACTGTTTCACCTAATATTATTTAATTTTTAAACAATATTTTTTTTATAGCTTATAAACATGCAATTGTGTTCATAATATACCTGATACATCATAAAGGCGAATCCAAATAATTAAAAGTAAGGAAGAAAGTACGTCGGGGCATATTAGAAGATAAGCCTAAGTGAAAACACTGGAAGTTTGCTTCAAATGAGATATTATTTGTTGCCTATCTACTTACATAGTTTTCATAAAGGCGAATCCAGATAATTAAAGTAAGGAAGAAAGTACTTCCATGCATATTAGAAGATAAGCCTATGTGAAAACACTGGAAGTTCACTTCAAATGAGATTTTATTTCTTGAGCAACTACTTATATATAGTTTTCGTATATTGTATTTTTAATATGTTTTCCTATATTGTATTAACTACCTATAATAAATTATGTGGTTTCATAGCAATAGCTTCTCTTTCCTTAATATTAATTTAAAATATAAACCATCCACGATCCAGTGACCATGAATTTTTGACAAGAAAATAGCCCAGTAAGGGCTCAATAACGAATAAGAAAATGCCATCTACTTTCATCAGAAAACTTCTTTGAATGGTTTTGATACTGACTAGGTATATGACTATATTTCTTAACATGATTCCACACTATAATATCTGCAATTCCAGTCTTGAAAGCACACAAACGGTCAACTGTGTTTCAGTTGTATGTTAGCATAATCTATGATGTTAGAAAATTGCAAAACAAACTAGATTTTGTTCTGCAATTTTTTAATATGTTCATAGATAGATACCTACATTACCTACCATCTCTGAGAGTTTTCAATAATTATGTATCCTATATTAATTTTTTAAGAACAATATTAGGGACCGAATAATTGCTGCATAATCTAATTTAGATCTTACAAGTGTCACTACTCACTACCATAGAAAATATAGTACTAACTGGTACTACAATATTTTCTATAATCACTACTTAGGTACAAGTGCTGATGCTGAATATATTTTTTACGGAGCAACAGATATTCGTTGCAGTTGCATAAAGAATAAAAGTCGAGCATTTTAGCGGACTTTACTGTAATAACTGAATATGCTGGACAAAAGTTAATTGATCATCAAATATGACTCCCAGATTGACAGATATGACAAGAGTTAAGACTATCAATGACATAATGAAGCATATAATAATATATTACTCTGATAATATAATAATCTATGTAATGAAGTATGCAATATTAGTGCGAAAATGTGCAAATTATAGTAAGGGAGGATTTTAATTATATATTTTTTTAAAACTATTCATCAGATTTAAAAAATAAATATGCTGTTTGAAAGACAATTTAATATACATAACTTTATTGGTGTTCATAACAGACTTTTACATAGGTCAAGATATGTAACTACACTAGATTATATAATAAAATTTAATTATAAACAAACAAATAATGTTAAAATTGAATTATAAACAAATGCTGTTATAAGATCTGAGAAATTATTAATGTAGAATGTTTAGAATGTAGAACATTTTCACGGGAGGTGGTAGCAGGTTAAAAACTTTGTTCCAAAAATTGATACACCTGACCTAGTTTTTACATATACCTAATTAGTTTTTATAATAATTATTATATGGTCGTTTTAATATGTTACAATTTATTTTCATTCGTTAGTTTTATCAAATGAAATTAATGCATGAAATAAATTAACTTTTTTATTACTGAAGGGAATGTGGTTATTGACAATTGTCTAAATTAACACTTTGTCCAATGTCATTTTAAAAAGGAAAAAAACCCATAATTTTTAATAATGGGTATGACCCCCTCTAGCCCTAATAACTAATAACATCTCTCATATGATTAGGCATAGATCATATCAAGTTCGCTATTGTTTCTTGTGATGTTATACCACTCTTCTTCTACTGCATCAATAAGTCTGGGATCGAGGTTGGGACATGAAGTCTAGCTCGAATTCTTTGTTTTAGCTCATGCCATAAATGTTCAATTCAATTTAGGTCGGGACTGCATACTGAGCACGCCATAACCGGAAAACCGATTTCTGATATATAATCATGCACGATTCTTGCCATGTGAGGCCTCGCTTTGTCATGCTTAAAAATAAACTTGTCTCCAATATAGTCAATGTACGGTACCAAATGAAATTCTAAAATCTCCTTGATGTACCTAGTACCTGTTAAACCTCTTCTCCCGTGACCAAGATCGCCCCTAGTGAGTTAAGCAGGGTCGGTTTCACCTACATAAGCAAATCGCTCTTCATTGCAGTATTTTGCAAATCTCTCCAGTACACTTATCTTCTACGGTTGCTTCCATGGAGGCATATCCTGGTTTTATCTGAGAACAGAACAGATCCCCATTGTTCCAATGTCCAATTGAGATGATCTCCAAAGTGCAGACATGCTTGACGATGCGCTGGGCTAAGCTTTGGACCAATCGCATGTCTTTTAGGGGTCAGGTTACTTTCCTGCAGCCTTCTCCTTACTGTCAACTGACTAATAGCCACCCTTCTGCACTTCACGGAGCCGTTGTTGCACTGGAACCACATTAAATTGATGATTTCTTAATGACGTTGGCACAATAAAGCGGTCATCACGAGCTATTATTGTACGTTTGCTGCCTGTTCTAAGTCGTCTATGAAACGACCCAGTGTCTTCATAACATTGACACACTCTTCGAACTGCTGGATGTGTCATATGCATGTCGAGCAAAAACTCGTTGGCTAAGTCCATTTTCGATTAAAGCAATAACTTGGGCGGCTTTTTGCGGTGTAGTATGTATTAAACTAACACACTTTAAAACTATTGTAGTAATGAAAACTTCATAATGTACAAGTTTCAATTGCAAAGGCAGTAATATCGATCTGTCACAAGTTTATTATTCTCGTTATCTCGTTACCACCACATAAATACAATTCATTTCTTTATCGGTTGCTATGCATATAAACGAAACACATACTAGATAAATTTAAGCTCATATTAGAGCATTAAAAATTGTCGTCAAATATATTTGTTTTTTTAAACTGATGAATAGTTTAGAAAATATATGTTTATAATTAAAGTCAAAAGTTTGGCTAAAGCTAAAGGTAGACTATGCCAAATATTTCATAATATGCTAAACGCAAAACTAAATACATCAACTTTACTTTATAAATCTTATATAAGGCCAGTACTAACATATGCATCACCGATATGGTACCGTTTTACAACAAAAACGCAAAAACAAAGACTACAGGTACAACCAAATAATTGCCTAAGAAGACCGGCCAAAATACAGAGAAACTCCAGAACAAAAATACAAGAGTTACACAACATAAAAGGTACACCAATTTTATATACATACATAGAAAACAGAATCATACCAAATTTTATTAACAGGCTCACCCACCATCGTAATCCCAATATCCACAATAGAAATTTAGATACCCACCCAGACATCCTTCGATATATTATGTATATACTCCCTAGGCCCCACCAGTTAACAATGTTTTTAAAAAAATTTCAAAAAGATAGACATGCAAAAAAATTAAATAACAAGCAATAACAAAATATAAACCAATAAAAAATAAACAAAAAAAATAACAAAAGAAAAAATATGTATAAAAGGCATAGAAAGCAAGGCCTGAAGAAATAACCAAATAAAAGATCCACCTGTAACTAACTTAGATTTAAGGTGGCTATGTATCCAACGCTTTGGGCCTGCTTTTTGTATAATACTAACAATTAACTTAGAATAGTGCCCGCTTTTCCTAAAAATCTCCCACCATACCAATATAAGATTCAAATGAAAAATTAACTCAGACAATAGCAAAGTCAAGAACATGCAAATTTTAAAATTATCACAACTGGCGAAAGTATCTTTGGGGATAGAAGCCAAGCAGAAAATCGCAAATCACATACTGTGAACATTGTAAAATGGTAATAGCAGAGTGGAAAAGATAACATACGTCATTTTTGCACAGGCCGATATCGCTACCTATCGATAACTGACGTATGTTATCTTCCCTAAGCAATTATACTATGCCAACTATACTCAACGACTATAATACCTTATATAATTTTTGAGCTTAGGTAGATCTTTTCCGACTGGTCTGTGTAAAAGTTATCAAATTTTACTTCTCGATAGAATCCTCATCGCTACCACCGACGCAGTTTTTCTCATCTGAGGAAGCAGGGACGCAGTATGTACAAATATAATGGCTATACAAATCTAATTCCTTCATTACAACTTCTGAGATTCCCCAATCAATAAGGTTCCAATTTCGGTACAGTTATCAGTAATAATTTGTGTGACATTGATTGTGAAAAGTTATTATGAACTTAAAATATACTACTAAGTATCTGATTTCAACCACTGTAATAACTTAAATTTTCTCTATGGAATAATGAAAGGACCAATCGTTACATATTTTCCTAGGATTCTAATATATTTTAGGATTGTAGCATAATTATTACTTGTCTCCGTCAAATGCGTCACATTTTTTACAAATTTAGTAAAATGTTACGCATTTGACGGAGACAAGTAATAATTATGCTATAGTCTTAAAATATATTAGAATCGTAGGAAAAATATGTAATGATTGGTACTTTTGTTTCAGAGCCGGACTGGCTTGAATGATTGAGTCTTTATTCTGTTAAACGAAGGACAGAATAGTACTTGTTTATTGCAGTGTGTACAAAAATTGAATTAATAACAAAATAAATGTGTATTGGGAATATTATGTCCACATATAGTCATAAAACTACAAGAAGAAAAGTCAGAGTGGAGATTAATATGATATAAAATACATTACCAACTTGAATTTATTTTTGTAAAAAAATAATGTGAAATTAAAATAGTTTTGGTAAAAATCACAAGCATTCCCAACAGTCCAACACATATTATGTATTGCCATAAATGTTAAATTCTATGTAATTATCTTAAATATTAATTAATATCTTATGTTTCCTAATTTAATAAAAATGCACATAAACTGTCACCAGCCTCTTTGTTTTTGACCATCTATACCCTGGTGCCGAAATAGTGTGGAGTGATTCATTACTAGCATATGGACGGCTCAGAGAGATGAGGTTGCGAAGGAAATGAAATTCCATAGGCGTATTATTTTAGAGGAGACATTTTTGATCATTTTCAGTTCTCCTTCTCTCAAATTCGGTCGCTTACGATTGGAATGATTGGCAACTACTCGCATTCTTCGCTTCCATTGCATAAAAACACTAAACACTTACGTATAACACAATATTATAATTAATTTATATCGCAAATCAACCATACATAAGACAAAATGAAACACCACTGTCGCGCCAAAACATACATGCATGAAACAGCGCATGCGTCAATATATCCAAGGAAATCCCGCGTCTTTACCTTTGACCAATGAAATTTAATTTAATTTAGAACCGCCTAAAACTCACCAATGAGAGCGGTAGACCCAGTTACTAATGAGTTCTGCCCACCATTTCTATAGAGTGTACACAAATTTGCACACTAAGAAATTCTGATCCATTGCAAATAGGCAGACCGTTCAATTGTGATGGTGGTGTGATATTATGTATGAATCACTCCACACTATTTCGGCACCAGGCTATAAGTTTATATATTTATATGATCATAAAGCAACAACTTCAATCTTCCCACTACACAACAGCGATATATTTAAAAAAATTCAACACTATACAATCATAAATTATATCGTATACACTACCTATGGATACCCTGGCCTATGGACACTCTAAAATATATTAGAATTCCAGGAAAATATGTAATGATTGGTACTTTTGTTTCAGAGCCGGACTGGCTTGACTGATTGAGTCTTTATTCTGTTAAACTAAGGACAGAATAGTACTTGTTTATTATTGCAGTGTGAAAATGGAATTCATAACAAAATAAAGGTGTATTGGGGATATTATGTCCACATATAGTCATAAAATTACAAGAAGAAAAGTCAAGTGGAGATTAATATGATATAGTTAGATATATGAGTTTTAAGAAATAAATAATAAAACAATAATTAATAATAATAAAATTCTTAATAAACATTAAAAACTATAACAAGGAACCTTTTTTTTTCTTGAAATATAAGGTTATAAGGATCCCCCATATCCGAACTCTTAGATACTAGATACGAATAATAGATACTGACTAATACCTGCTTGATTCATCTTTCACAGTTAAAACAAAGCCACTGTCTTTATCTTGGCCAATGAAACGCTGTCTGAGTCACTATTTTGAAGTTCTAGTATAGGTGATGCTATATATGGGCCAAGGTCAAAAAATACTTTTCAGACCTGTCGAAAACAAACTTTTCTGAAAAGTGCCCTTCTCTAGTAAATACAAACCAAACTTAAGACAGTTTAGCAAAAATCTAGTTGGAAAAGTAGTTGTATCCACCCTGATTTTACTTCCAAATTGGGCAAATTATGGTTGCATGATACTTGGTACTAAAAGCTATGCATATAAGAGAAATGACAAATATATTATAACAAACAATCAAATTATAGGGGTTTATTCAACTTTTAGGAACAAAATTCAGCATTATTTTGTATTAAGACATACAATTCCTTCTTCAGAAATCAAATAGGAAGGTCTATTTATTACTAGGTATCGATAATATATCTTTACAATTGTTTTACCTTAATTACAAGATAGATAATTAACAATTAATTCTTCTTGTACTACATTAAATTTTTGATAGTACAAAAATTAACCAGTAATTTATTTAATTTCAACTTAAATTAGTTGCAACATGTTCACACATTTAGTACCAACTATTCATTAAATGTACACTTAATATGTTTCTTTCTTAACTTCAACCATTTCGATGTCAACGGTTTCTTCCTTCTTAACTTCCTTTTCCCATCTTGATTTGTTCTCCTCATGTTTCTTATCTTTATCTTTCTCATCTTTTTCCTTTTTAGAACTTGCTTCTTCTTTATGTGATGTACTCTTTAACACTGGATCAATTTTGTCACGAATATCTGTTAAAGTTGTTTGAAACAATTTTGAATATGCCTAAAAATTAAAATGGTATATTTAATTTACATTTATAAAAGGCTGTTGCTAGCCATCTGGTGCCAGCAAGTTGGTTATGGTGCTGATAGTTATAGTTTAGTTCATTCATTGATCCAAAGAACAGCATGTGGAAAGTACTATGGCTAATCAATATAAAAATAGAAATCATTTACTCATCAGCGAAACTACAATATACATATACATATATCCATACATATACATATATACATATATCCTAAATTGATGCAAAAGATTTTAAGAGGTGAATGTTCAGCAAAAATTAAGGGGGGGTCTTTCATGTAATTTTTTTCCAAAACCCCTTCCCCTGTAAAGTTGGGATAAAAAATTTAAAAAATGTTTTTATTCATTTCTCCACTATGGAAGAATTTAGAAGAATCAAATTTGGCGGACAACTTTCGCTAATAAAAGATGACAGTTTTTGTAACCGTGAGATATTGTTACGAGGGGGTAAAAAAACCAACCCCTATAATATTTTTCAACAAAACTTTTTAACGTGTCGACATTTCTTAACTAAAAAAATTTTATATGGAAATAGACTTCAATTTACAACTTTTTTATCTCTTGTGTTTTCCTCGCAAAATTAATAGTTTGCTTAAAAAAAAATAATTATATACATCCCCTTTCAAATAAATTTACTAAAGGGTTCTTATTATTTGGTGAAACAGTCAAGTTAAATAAAAAAACAGCCTTGTTAAAAAATATCATGATGATAACTATTCTTCATTGTGTAAAGAGTTTTATAAGAATTAAAAACTTATAATAATTAATACTTATATAATTAAGTATATTCTTTTTAAATGTATCGTCAAGTTTACAGTTAAAATATAAAGTTGTTTTGTATCGGAACTCTCTAGATATTAGAGAAAACAAGAACAATGGCAATACTTGCCACAATGACCTCATTTGACAACAGCCAAAATGAGCCATGTATAAGCGTAGGACCCTCTCCCCTCCAAGTTGCCTTCGCCATGCCTGATAAAACTTCTTAATAGCATATAAAGTACAATTTTGAGTCCTGTCTACCCAACCATAGTTATTAATAGTAGTATCATGTGTTTCAAACCACATCTCGTCAAGATTATCAACCCATCTGATTTGAGGTACTCTTTTATTTTGAGCAAATATTCCTGTCCACAATATGCCGCGGTTCCATTACTATTAAATGGTTTTTAATTTTTTCATTTAAATCCGCACTGTAATAAAATACCTCTTGAAGTTGTTTTACCTCTTGGTATTTACAAATATATTTTTCAAATGATTTTTGGGTAGGAATCAGATTTTTCGTTTTCTTGTACAGTGTAAATTCTTTATAATGTCATTCATGTATTGTTGTTGAAAAAAAAGTTTGTTTGATTGTGCGATAGATCTTCCCTCCATATAACGACAACGACTGCATTTCGACAACTCCATATAACGAAAAAAAATGCTCCGTCCCTTGAAATTCGTTATAAAGAGTCACTGTATTTCATAATATGGTGTATTTATATGTTTATTTCCTAAATCTGAAAATTTACAAAATTTCAAAACATCTGCAATTATTCGTATCCAAAGTACCTTATCATTGCACTAAGAAAAACTAAAAAATATTGTCAATTTAAATATTGTATATTTTGTTACAATATTCATATAATTCATACAAGTAATGATATAAGAAAATAAAGTAAATCAAATCAAAATTATATTATTTTAAAAATTTATTTTTTAAAATACTTGTGTAACATTACACAAGTATTTTATGATAATTATTGCCGATAATTATTATTGCTAATAAATAAATTACTTAATTTAGTACCACATCAAACACTAAAAATCAAAATAACTAGGAAACGCACAGGAATTTTGAAACAGAAGAAGGGACATTTGTCCTAGGGTAGGGAAGGGTACCTTTTTGTTAAACTGTATGTAGATAATGAAAATAACAGTTTTTTTTAAATAGTCTTTGGCGTAGATGTTCTGTTTACGAAAGGGGTGGAGCACCCCTTCCACCCCACCACTGTGCAAGTTATTGAACATTCTTACCGCTTGTTTTATGCGCCTTAATTAATAGGCATTATCCCCCAAACATGAAAAAATCTAAGCGTTCGTTTATAAGTCATAAAGAAAATTCGAGAAAAAAAATATAATAACGACATTACACTGTCAGAGAAACAACGGCCAATATCTCTAAAACTGTCGTAGTTAGAGCAAAATTACAAGAGATCAAAATTGTTACTAAGGGGCCGTTATTTTAGAAATATGTATCAGATAATGTCAGTGGCGTACGAAAAAAAAGTTCCATTATGCAGAATATCCGAAGTACCCGAAAAAAGTATCATCCACTATAGTATTTTCGACAGGAATAATACAACATGTTGATCCTATGCAGGTTAAGATATGTGTAAAATATTTAGTGAATATATCATTCCGTTCAGAAAATATTACACATTAATGTAAAAAAAAATGAAACTTTAACACCTTGTATCTTCCTTAGGAAGCTAGATCGGCCATATATTTATAGGCACTTTTCTTTTTAAAAACGTGCGTTCTATCCCCTGTTAAAGTTTGTCTACAAAAAACTGACTCACCCTGTATATATATTATATATATGAATCTTATACCACTTGACACTTGTATATTTATTTTGAGAAGTGTAATGTGTGAATCAATAAAAACGTGCTTGGCAGATGAATGACATGACATGCACAATTTTACGTCCATATTTGTAAGTTGCCTGATGAGAGTTATACAAAAGAAGTTATACAAAAGATGTCTGTAATAAATCCCAATT
The DNA here is from genome assembly GCA_964058915.1 of Tetropium fuscum. NCBI lineage: Eukaryota > Metazoa > Arthropoda > Insecta > Coleoptera > Cerambycidae > Tetropium > Tetropium fuscum. The sequence continues at coordinate 455 of CAXKVY010003951.1, read as the reverse complement.
AGTTAATTTGTAATTTAAATATCAAAATTAGTGTAATACCCCGTATTACACTAATTTAAATCATAATAATCACCATTATGGAATATATGAATAGATCACTAGTATCATTGGCGGCTACATAAACAACTTGCTGGCAACCAGTAAACATGACATACGAGGACAAGCTATCCAAATCTACCCAAGCAGCACAAACCATATTAAATCTAACTAACGACTAATTTTATAATAAAGTTATACATATTATGACTAGAAAATTGGTATGACCTTGGTATAGTATATGTCTATGTACGAAATTGTAGGGATCTTGGTAGTTACCGCCAACATCGCCATTGGTGATTATATATAACAAAGGTTATGTTATGTAACATTTGCCGTACCTAAAATGACGTTGTGATAAATTTATAATTTCTAACTAAAGCGACTTGTTGGTCGGATGTACTACGTAGGGTAATCAA
>CAXKVY010003950.1:0-60084 GCA_964058915.1 Tetropium fuscum | reverse complement strand
AAAATATTGATAGACATACATTATAGGTAGTTTTCTCCTCTTTATTTTACTACAGAGCCCTTTTTGCGTAAGTAACTTGGTGTGCAAGTTATGAGCAAAAATCCACTTAACACTTTTTGTGGTTTTTTGATGATTTCTCATATTTGAGAGGAAGTTTTTTGTTGGATAATTTCAAATTCATGTTCTACACACCAAGAAACATTAAATAAATCACCAAAACAATTACACCAAAACTTTCCACTTCGAGTCCCTCTTGGGGACCATTTGACTGGGCTACCAGAACGGGCTTGCTTTTCCATACTTTCAGTAACGTCTATGCTACAAAGCCATGAAGATCGAGAAACGGTTAATTAACCACTTTTTCCCATTACCGTAAGCGTGCGTCCAAAAATATCAATCCTACAAAAAAAATGGTCGTAATCAAAGATGGAGCTAATTTAATTTCCAACAAATTTGTCACTAATCGTTTATACGTCACAATTAATAATAACTGATCTAATTTGTCGTAATTTTTTTAGGTAACTTAGAGCAATACTACATTTCATGGTGTTTAAACCTGCTGCACTGAAATGTAAAAATCTTTTAAAGCCTCATTTTAAACAATTTGTAAAACACTTCATGCAAAACACACTCGATTGATACATCAGCCACATAACAGAGTAGTCGTTGGGGATGGAATCCCTCTAATCAGCATGTTTGCCAATGTGCTGTGATCCCATCTAGGCAATTATAAAATCAGTCTGTACTGTAATTATATTGTATTTGTCTAACTAAATGCTTCTGAATAAAATCTCTTTATTTGGACTTTGTTTTCGCATTGTCTCGTTAACGTTTTACATATGGCGCACATTACGTGTAAATGTGCTAGAATAGAAACCATTTTGACACAACCGTATGGGAACAGACGCTTATACAAATAACTAAGTATGTAATTATTAAGCACATGGAATCATAATACTATGTACTCAGATATTTTTACTCAGTATCGCTCCAATTACTTTATCCCAGGTTTTCTGTGCCTTACACTTTTTTAATTTTTCATTATTTTTGCTTTCCATTTTATCTTCACATTTCTCATATTTCTTCCATTCTTTGTAAATGTTCCCACAAACTGAACTGTTTCCATTATAGGCCATTAGCGATGGTATTTCTAAGTGTTGTCTTATTTGTATATTTCTTATTTTATTCATTTTTGTAACTCCTCTTACACTTCTCAAATATTTCATGTCTGTTGCTTGTAGCATGGTCCTCCGTATATATGTAACTGCCCATATTCTGCATTGATCCGATTCCGATTCTGCCATTGATTTCTGCTTATTGTTTACTTGTATTTTCTATATCTATTCCTATGTATTTAAATGTGATACTCTGTCGTAACTCCATGTCTATTTTTTCAAGTATTTCTTGATTTTTAGTTGCCATTGCTGCTGTCATTTTTAGGTTAATTTTCATGCCGTACGTGATAATCCAAGTTTCAAGATTATTCTGCATATCATTTTGATTATCTGCCATAATTACATAATCTGCGTAAGCTCCTTCTGATATTCTCACTGCTTGCAACTTTCTGTATCCAGCGCACAGTTTTTTTGTCTTATTTATGCATTTAATAATTATGTCGTCCCTAAAGATGTTAAACAATAGTGAACTTTATCCTCTTCCTTATCACACTCCTTCTGTAGCTAAAAATGCATCTGATCTTGGATTTTTCCTTATTGCGTAATTGACGTTATAGTTATATCAAATTTTAATTGAATCTCTCAATTTATGTTCTATTCCTCTTCTTTCTAGACTTTCCCAGATGATGTCTCGCCGTACACTGTCAAACGCTTTTTCTAAATCAATAACTGCAAGCATTTTCTCTTCGTTCTGCTGCATAGCTTTACATATTATTTGCTGTATGGCGAATACCTACCTGATCCTGTGCACTTCTTCCTCTCCGGAATCCTCTCTGTGCTTCATTCAATGTATTCTGTACTCTCGGTATTAGTCTATTATCTAAAAATTTTTTCATATACCTTCATCAGAGTTCAAAGTAGTGTTATCTTTATAATTATAGTTTATCTCTGCTATGTAAATAGGTATATAGCAGTAACGCCACTCTTCGCAGTCCTTTGGTATCTTCTCTTTCTTTCCGGCTTTGTTAATTTTTTTTGTATAAGTGAATGCCTCTTTCTCAATCTGAATTTTCAGCCATTTAATTGCTTCCAATACTTCACCTTTTGTTATTTCATTATTTTCATCGTCATCATCGTCAACATCTAGCGCTGTTCTCTTGTTGTTTTCTTATTTCTTCTCCATGTAATACATTTTCAAAGCAGGATTTCCATATTTCTATTATTTTTACTTCGTCTTTTAAGAGCTCTCCTCTTTTATGTCTGAAGTCTATCCAGCTCATTTATTTCACCTCTGTTATAAAATTTTTGACACGTTGTCTTTTTCTTTATATTTCTCGTAATATTCTTCTGTTTTGTTTGCTAAAAAAATGCTTCCATACTATTTTTTCCTTTTAACCTCATTTTTAATCTCTTTGAAGCACCAGTCACTTTGTTTTTTGTTATTGGTATTTTTAGATACTCCAATTTCTTTTAGCTACTACACTTACCTGCTACATTAACTGACGTCTATATGATGATAACATAAGTTCTAGGAGGGCTTATAGATATCTAGTACCTATATTGTTTAAGTTTTCAGTTAAAAATTCTGAAACAGGTGGAATAGTGATTATTTGTCTGATTTGGTGCTGCAGTTGCTTTACAGCTTGCATATAGCATTAACATTTATCAGCAATATGATCTTATCAATATTGAGTCTATTATTTATACATAAACTGGTATCAAGCAAAATGTCGAGCTCATTACAAACTTAACAATTGAAATTCTTACGTCATCTCATCTGTCATATCGCGGGACGCTCACTAGACTATACGAACCCATTTTATTTATATTATCAGAGTATGTCATGAATTAGATCATTAAATTTAATACGTAGTGGGGGGATTGTGCTCTGAACAATGCGGAGCGGTTCCCGCTCTCACAAAAGCCTAGCATTCGTTCTCAGCACATCTCGGTTTTAATCTGGGAAACGCATGAGTTTAACAGGAAGTTTTCAAATTCATTCCCTTCGTCGTCTCGCCAGCAGTCAGTCCTACCGTTCCCAGCAGTAAGCATGTCTGAGCACATTTTTGTAGATGTCGGTTTCATTTGCCATCTCGAATCGGTTGTCTTTAGTGCCGGGTTGCAAATTTATTGGCAGTGGTCGCTTTTTTTCAATTTAGGGCACGTGTTTTGTGTGGTGTTTCAATAGAATGAGCCAGTTGATGTTTTATTCATTGTTTTCGTAAGTAGCTCTCCAATATACTTTTGTATTATATTAATGTACTTCTATCAGTTTAATCTTTTATCATAAGTACATGTAAAGTTTGGGATTTGAGCCACGAAGGGTGTTTAAATCCATTAACTGATGTGGTTAGTTATTTAATTTATCTACTGAAGGGGCACAAAACTATTGACTGAAGGGTTCAGTCAACGACAAAACTAAGTAATTGGTGTGACCTGTCTAAATGTAAAATCTATCTAAACCTAAGTAAGAACCTAAATAAAACTAAACCTATGACTTTGCAGGAAACTTAAGGATTATTCCTATGATAAATGAGTTGCTTGAAAATTCAACGACATTTAATTTCGATCTAGTTTTAAGCACTTGAATATTACGATTGGGTATCGGGTAGATCAATTTTTTTTAACTAGATACTTCATCCAACCAAAGTCACACTTTCTATCATGTGACTGAATCTGCAATTTTAATTGGAGCAAATGATATGGCCTCACATAACATTAATACGCAGTATATTATAACCAAGGTTGTCTTAGAACAACTTCCTGTAACTCTTAAAAAGCGGTTGCTCACAATTGGGCTCGAATTCAGATTGGACGGCAAAATGGCGGGAAGTAGAGTTCACGTATAATAATGGTGGAGATGAGGAAGTGTGGCGTATATATGTGGTTTACCGACTTCCGGACGAATTTGATTGCAGATAAATTAAATATTTCATAATATACCTTCTTAAGAGAGCAAAATAGTAGGAAGAGTAGACAAATATAGAACATACGTACATTTTTCAATATTAATATAATCACTGTCGCCATTTTATTTATCACCTTCAGTTTCCATACTAGACGTAAATTGTTACCAATGGCATATTAGACTTAAAATTATGAGGATTTAGAAAATGGTTAACATACTGCCGCCATTTTATCTGTGACAATTATATTTCCATATTCTTTGGTTGCGTTGTGTCTGTGATCTCGATTGAGAAGAGGCTAGGCATATTCGGTTTCTCAGAGGAAAGTTTATTTACACTATTCTCAGTTTTTGGCCCTATATCTCAGAAAGAAAGATCTTTTTCGACAAGCCCATTGTATACAAAATTAAATTAAATAAAATTCCTGCATTTTCCATATATTACATTTTTTTTGTAAGACTAACCATTCCACCGCCGAACGCGCCGAAAAAACATTATCCCGAACCCAGTATACCTTACGTGAATGATGAATATAGGGAAAGTAATTGAAAAAATGGAGACAAACTGCAGTTAGTACTAGAGTAGTTATGTATAGTCGTTGAGTGAAAAATTATATTTTCACTCAACGGTACAGTGTATTATAGTCAATAGTATAATATATACTCATACCATTATAATGATAAATATTTCGAATGATGAATGTCGTTGCCGGCATAAATTGGACTGCCTTAATCATCTGGAGCAAACAGGTAATGTTATTTTATGGATTTATTGATACACGAGATGAGTAGTAATCTGCACATGTTTACTGTTGAAGATACTGTTGTACATACCTTCGGTTTTCAAGGAACTGTCACATCCTCTTCAGTCCGTTGATTTATTCTCCCTATTTTTTCAGGTGGTGGGGGATCTATAATGAACAGAAGATATGGGTTAACTTATACATTCACATTAACTACTTCAGACTGGTACATTTTTGCTCCAAGTGTGTTATTGTCGTTTTTGGGGAAGAGTATGTTGCACACTTTCGTCCTCCTTGTCCACACTTTCTTCAGATCGTTTACATGAGAGTAGGTGGTTGGAGGAACGTTTGCCTTTCCTGGTTTCAGGAAGAATACGTTTTCTCGTTGTGCAAACACACGCGAGGATGACCAACAGGTCGACATCACTACCATCAACCACTACCGCCACAGTCTTAGTACAATGATGGTGTCGGCATATTCTGTGGCATGTCTCCATGTCGTTATTTGAGAGTGTAACTTGGCTGTGATCATGGAAATTAATATTTTTTTGTTGTTTGTTCGTATTGGGCAGGAATTTTTTCTATGGTCGGTATCATGGTCTCATCGAAGAGAATGTCAGGGAAAATCGTTTTCATAGGCCTCTTTAACCGTTCAGCTCTTTTTGTTCCACCTTTCATACCTTTAGGATATCCATCTAAGACAACTACTGTCTGTTGCCCATAGATATTAATGACGTAATTAACGAACCTGTTGCATATTGCAGAGAAGGATTGCTTCTCGGGACAGAAAACTTTGTGTAATAAGAACCCACCGTCGCGTCGATAACATATTGAACTTATCCGCTGAACTTATTTTGTGTGGGTACGAATCCTTTGTATAGAGCAGATTTGGGGGTGCGTTAACATAGCCCCCCCCCTCCCGATTTCAAATTTTCATATTCGTACTTTAACACTTTGACTGCCATGCCGAATTCAGATGAAGATCCTCTGACGCCGTGATACTTTTTTTGATGTTTTTAAAATACTATTTTTTGTGACTAGTTACATTCAGTTTTTTGACTTTGTTAATTTTATGCCTTTTTGCCTAGTGTACAAAAAATATACACGTGGCATGGAGGTGAAGAAAATGTTTCTACGCCACGTGTATACGGAAATATGCAATAAGCAATACGCCGTCAATACGCAAGGCCGTCAATACGCAATAAGCAAAACGAAACAGGTCACTACTAAATGCCAGTTATGTGTAGAAAAATTTCTTTGTTTAGAATGCTTTTTTGAAAAACACAATATATTGCAAAAAAAAATAGCTGCGTTACCTCTAAATTTGAATATTTTTGTAATTTCGTATAATATTTTTATTTTTCTTAATAATAAAGCTTATGGTTAAAGCTTATGCTTTCCAAAATTGTCGTTTTGGTTTTATTTTCATAATAAAATGATCCATTTTAATTCAATAATGAATACAAAATTAAGATTTTAGTAAAAGTGGGGGCTAAGATAATTTTCAGATAGCCTTACGCCATGCCAACCAATATCCCATAAGAAAAGCATGTACAGTGTGCTACTGTAGAATACACATCGCGAAATGTGCGTATTCGACTGTGTATACCATAATATACACGCGGCGATTTGGACCCCACCTTGTGTGTATTCTAAGAGATACACATGGCAGTTAAAGTGTTAACTTTTTGCGCTAATATTGCGCTACAATCAGTTCTTATTGCGCCATGCAGAGTAGGAAATTTTATTGCGCCGCCCTCCAAATTCTCCAAACGGAATAATTCTTGAAAAATTCCAGCCCCCACCACTTTTCAGGAATTAATTTTTTTACACGCCAACCGATTGACATAGAGAACTATGATTATTTATTACTATTACTATTTTTTGCTAATATTTCTCAGAGGCATTTGTATAGTCTATTGAGGTTGCATGTAGTACCGAAAAATCTAACTTTGGTGATCAGACCAAGGTTCTATTTGAAAGCATCTTCATCTATGTTTTTTATTACTCTGAGAACTAAAGCAACTGCATGTTTATTGTTGCGCTAGGTTATGAAGGGCCATCTGATAGACAAGGGCCATCTGTAGATCATTTTATTGCCTACACACTGAAACATAACGGCAAATGGGAGTTTAGAATGATCTCAGCAGAACAAGTCAACCATTTACCAACCGGCGTGCATGTAAACATACAAGCAATTTTATATTCTTCCTAGTTCTGTCTTTAGCTTTTGATAACAACGTTTATAAAATAGATAATTAGCAACTGGTTTATTCACTCCTTCTAATGTACATCCTATATCACAGAATATCTTACCCTGTACAGTACAACTATCTACTCATTGATGTATGTAGTGAGCATAGACTAATACATCGGAATAACATATTTTTTATCTGCACAGGCAGCTCCAACTGCCCTTTTAAATATGCTCTACTGACCAGAATTGTGCCAAATCCGATCTTATTTCAGGCGTAGATCAACATAATAATATGTCCTTCCCCTACAGTTTCAAATTAGGGGAAATTTTGGAGAGAGGTCTTGTGATAAAATCAGGTCTGCGTCTAACGATTGGGTTACTTACGAATTTATTATTGATATTTGAAATATACGTAAAAATTCAACAACGAATAGTATTCAATAATACAATAATAATTCAATAATACAATGCAGAGGAAATATGTATGAAGTAAGACATGTACATGTAGTGCAAAACAGTGCGACATCTGCTTCTGGAATTCTGGAAATGTGAAGGGGCAAAGATTTCTCGAAAGTCAATCAAAAGTATGTATGGTGCAAGACAGCTTAACTCTAGGGCATTGGATTGGCGTATAAATTTAATTAATTCTGCATTTTTCTAAAATCGTTTGGTTTTGAGCATTATTATAATTTAATTTTTTTTATTTTATTAATTTATAGCATTTTATTGCACCACCCTATAATAAGGCGGTGCAATAAAAAACACATATGGCGCAAGACAGCGCAACTCTAGGGCAATTGATTGGCGTATACAAAATGTAATTCCGGAAAAGTGGAGGGGCTGGCATTTTTGAAGAATCGTTCCGTTTGGAGCATTTAGAGGGAGGAGCAATAAAAAATATGTGTGGCGCAAGGCAGCGCAACCTAGGGCAATCGAATTTTTGAGTTATCCAAATGAAACGCAGCAGTAAATTGCAAAAATTTGCAGCAGTAATGTACGTGTAAAAAGACTCATTCTGGTCAGTACGATTTTTTCCGACATTTAGTTTCCACGGAAGTGACCTCAACTTTCACATTTTATGTGGAAAAACCTGTATATTATTGCATTTTTGGAATACTGAGAAAATTCTGAGATATTATGTGGACTTTTTAAGCTCACTTGATTTTTCAGAGCCAATTTAATTTTTGGATCTAGAGTGCCATGATTGGTCTAATTTGATTCAAATGGACTGGTAGATATCTCCCAAAAAATTAGATCGACAAAAAATATAAAAATGACAGAATGATATGTAGAAAAACCCAAATAAAATAAAAACAAAAAAAAATAAAAAAAATAAAAAGCATGAAAAAATAAGGCATCAGTTTAAAATAACAAAACAGCTAGAATAAAAGAGGCATAGACAGGAAAATAAGAAAATATAATAATAAAAGATAATGGACGTAAAAAAACCCAAAATTAACCAACCTAGATTAAGTAGATTGTACCAGCGCTTTACCCAAGCTTAAAATTTTTTGTAAAACTAATCAACTAACCACCCGCAATATCCCGTCGAATCCAAAAGTACCATAGGTCCAAGACAAAAACACATAACACCGGAAAGCCTAGAGCAAGACATGATTAATAACAACAAGTAAAACCGGCAAAAGTTTTCCAGACGGAAAAGAGGCCTAGGAAAAAGATCAAACACGCACTCTTGCATTTGACCAAATCACTTTTTGTCTATTTTGATCATTTTTCAAAAAGATAGAATGGTAAACTGATATCATAAAATAATACATTTTATATGGAATCCTTTGATGTGACCATCCTTAATAAATATGCGATATGCAAGTAATAAAATAAGAAAATTTCTAAAATTCAGTGAACACAACACGTAATTTTATTACTATGTATCATACTAGCCATGGAAGAAACAAACTATTCTAACCATAAAATAAATGTTCAATGTGTTGACCATTTTGGTCCCGACAACACTCTGCCCTCCTAACTGTCTCCCTAATGGCATTTCCTGTAAGACATTGCAATTGTATATATTCTTCTTCATTTGTCAATATTGGAGAAGATCCCAAAGTATTCTTATAAAAGTTTTTCTGAATTGAAGAGTGGCTCAGGGATTGTTAAATTATTTAGATGCCTTCCTGATAGATGGTAAACCGATCATAATGGTAAACTGATACCATAAATATAACATTTTATATGGAATCCTTTGTGTGGCCATCCTCAATAAATCTGCCATGTGCAAATAATAAAATAAGAAAATTAAAAAAAATAATACACAGCATTTTAGGTATTACTATTTATCATATTAGCCATGTATTGAGCAATATATTGAGCCAATATATTGAGCATTTTGGTCAGCACTCTGCCTTCCTAACTGTCTCCCCAATCACTATTTATCCAACATGCTACGATCGATCGTCCCAGTAGCTTACCTACCTCTTTGCTCCAAATCTTCCCTGGTTGTCGGACGTCTGGAGTAGACTTTTGTTTTGAGATAATCCCCTAAGAGAAAGTCCAAAGTCTTTTTGGACGTGCATTTCTGCTGCAAAATTATATTTGGATAGCTTAAAAATTCTGGAAATGGTAGGGGTTTACTATGATCCGTGGTCATGGTCACTCGGTATATAACCTGCTGACAAGGATCAAATTGGGTCAGCTATGTATTGAGTTATACAGAATAAATTAGTGGTTGTAGATCTACTTTATAAAGACGTGCTGTGGTCGTGTTTTTTTCTTTTTGAGATGAAAGAAAAAATGCCATAAGCAGCATTTCAACACACTTTTCAGCGTTATTAAATTAATATGGTTTTCTGGTCAATGATTTTGTAATTATTTTTTTTGCAAAATGGTATTTAGGTAATAAAATCTTCTTTAAGTACTACAACTAGCAGTAAAGTGGCGAATATATTAAAAGAAATATTGAAACAAGCGTTACCTATTCGTAAAATTAATGGAAGTTTGTTGCATGTCTTCTTTAATATTTGAACCACGGAAATGTGTGGGATCCTTAGATAAGTGTATCCTATATTTTTCGTCAAGTACTCTATGATTCATCAGGTTTACCTAATAATTTAATAGGTCACTTTTCTTCTATAAAGCACATAAATATCATATAATAATCATAGATTCATACGAAATATGAATATCTGCCAAAACCCATGAAGAATAAATATACATTATCACATAAGTAGGTTTGTATTAAACAAACCTACCTACTGAATTTAAAGATAGGTAATAATGTCTTCAATATGTACCACACCATGCATTAACTATGCTAAATTCGAGGATAAAGGTCACCTTTCCCGGCAAATCGATTTGCAAGTTCATGCATAATTTAGATGACCAATAGACGGTGCCAAATTTTACCCAATATCGCTTATTTAAATTGCATTATTTCCCTTTCACGCAGTGGAAAAAAATAAAAAAATACTTCAGCTTTTGGGTAACAAAATATACATTACGGTCAATATACCGGGTTCCTACGATATTACTAATAAATTTTGGGAAGTTGTATGGTTGAGGACGGCGCACAATTTGATTGCTTCAAGATCTGATTTCCATTTCCGGTTTAACCGGAAACAGTGTAAACTTTGTTATTTTTAATGGAATACCCTATATATTATTAGAAATTTAAATTACCCAGAAAATTCTAGGTCCAAAACATGTAGCATACCCTATATCTATATTTCACAGTTTTGGAGAAAATGGCAGTTGAAAATTTTATATCAATGATAAATTACATCATTTTCACATAAAACAAATGAATGTAGGAACAAATTTAATATGTTACGGTTATTTAAGTTTTTTGGGAAGGAAAATTTTACTTCGATATTTCTAATGGAATACCCTTTATTGAACATTCTATTCTATTCTATTGATCATTCATAAATTTACATTCTACTAACCTTTCTGGATATTTTTTGTAAATTTTTCTGTAAATTTGATGGATTGCTCATAAAAAATTAAAATTACTTACACACATAAATTCACTGACAGGTTATTATTAGGTGAAAAGGTCAAGTAGGCTGTTTTGACAACAATATATCTGGGTTAGAACTGTCATTTTATTAGTGCAAGTTGTCTGCCACAAGTCATTGTTCTAAATTCTTCAAATGTAGAGAAAATTCATAAAAAATCCCAACTCAAACTTTTTTTAACCCACCTTTAGATGGCTGTTACTTGGAGGGGAATGGGTTTTGGAAAAAAATATGTGAAAGACCTCCATTAGTTTTTACTGAAACTTCAGCTCTTATAATTACCTGTATTTCACATAAATTTACAAATACCCTGTATATACAATGTGTCCGAAATTGAAATTGCGACAATTTAATCACGTATTCTACATCGAAAAATAATACTATTTCGCTATATAAACTATATTCAAGAAATGCTTCGTTAAGGAAATACAGGGTTAACAAATTCGGTTTAACAAAATAAAATTTATTACTTCTTATGAAATGGCTTTAGATGTTTTAATGAAATTTTGTAGGCGTTTACATACTGCCATCGAAGCACATTTGGCAATGAAAAAGATAATTCTAGTTTTGCCAGTGGGGTCCGTACTAACACGTCATTGTATATTTTAAAAGAAAAAAGTTGTACACCACATTTTTTTCATAAAATAAAAAACCAGCTTTATATTCTTCATCCAATTTGAAAGAGAAAAGCTAATCTGGTGATATATTATTAAAATGAAATCAAAAGTCTTACCAACATCAATAAACAAAAATTGAATAATTTAAACAAATTATTAATGTAAAGGTGATTTCTCTTAAATAGCAAGTATATAAATGTGTACAAATAGTTAAAAATGTACTATTGCTATTACAAATACGCCACTGCTGATGACTGACAAAACATGCATGTTTGATATTCTTAGATTGTTTTACCTAGGGAATTTAGTGTTTACGTTTGATATGCAAACTAGAGCAAAAAATTGTGTGGCATTTTGCAAAGAAAAGCCGTACCAATTACTACAGAAGCGGTAAATCACATCACTATGCAATACAAAAAGATATTTAGTGTAAAATTGTATACCGCCAATTATACAATTTCTTGTGAATAGAACTGAGATAGCCGACGATTTGCTGGCTTTACTGCTCAGTGGCGTATCATCATGCACAACCAAGGTGAAGTGACCTCAAAAAATGTCTTATTATGTCATATTCATATATGTGCAAAACCTTAAGCCAAAAAATTATTTACTTTTGAATGTAGCCAATAACAATTTAAAATAAAAGAAATAAATTAAATTGCAATTGCCCAGCAAGGATCACGGGGAGGTAAGAACGCCCCTTGCCAGGATAGAACGTGGTTAGGTTACTTATTATTAGCATAGGTAAGACTGTTAGTAAAATTTATAACAAATTAACTCACCAATTTGGGTGATATATTATTATTTGCACATATAGTTACAATCACATTGGTATTTTTCACTTCACAAAACTCACATCAGAAATTCATGTCACTATTCACTATCTGAAAATAAGTCACTTTCACTACTGTCTTCATTTACATTTATTATGACTAGTTTAACTGGAGTATCCGGAGTATCCATCATAATATCGAGATCCCACATTCTTGATTCCACCTCCTTCACATGGTCTGTACATTTTATCTATTTGGCTGAATTTACTTTTTTGATTGCACCATTGAGCTACATTTACTACACTATTGAGATACATTTCACATCAGCTAACTTAAATGTTGTATTTTCTCTAGCAACTTTCCCTTTTATTTGCGGCCAAATAAGCTGAATTGGGTTCAGTTTGTAGTGAATCATCGTGTTCAATGTTTCATCTTCTAGCCAATCTTTAATTTGCCTTTTCCGCCATACAGTTGTGGGCCTGTTCTGTTCTACGAGAATGATAAGATTAATGTTTTTTATTTTATTTCCTATATTAGGATAATTGCGCGCGCCACTGAACACCACATTCAGTTAGTTTGCATATCAAACGAAAGCACTTTAGCTTTAACTTCGCGTGAATTACACCTATCATTAGATGCGCGTTGAATAATATGCTATTAATATTTTCCTTATTTAATCAACATTACTCATATCCAGTCTATAAAATACAGTCATATTTGCTTCTAGTTACCCTAAATATTTTACAATGTATAACACTGAATGTATAACACTTGTTATACATTCGAACAAGTGTTTATCCGACATATATATATATATATATATACGTCCAGGATTTTTTGTGCACTTTTTTTATCATCCCTCAAACGGTTTTCGTTGAGACAGTAAACAGCAGCTGCATCCAACGTCTTTCTGGTGTGCATGTGGTGTATTCTCGAAGCGATAACTCTAAATAATCGTAAATCATAATCTTGGGGTCTCTGCGTCTCATCAGGTAGCGACATAATTTCAGTATAAGTTAGTAGTAGGATGAGGACGGTAGCCAACAAACAAATAGATATGGCGGTATACATTTTCTGTATCTAAGATGATAGTAAACCACAATGTTTTTATAAATTTATGGCGATAATAATTTATATTTTCATAGTTATAATTTATATAGTGCAGATTGTATTACGTAGATCCTAATAGATATTACATACCTACATAACCTTCTGTTAAGTAGGTACCTATAATAATATATACTTTGTACGCTAGATAACCGTGTGTTCCAACTTCTTGGACCATTTATTTTTATTATTTATAGATATTTATTATATTTATTATATACAGATGTTTATGTTCGATGGAAAACAATCACGAAAACAATAATTGCATCCTTCAAATATGTTATTAAAATAAAAAAATTGGAGTTGGAGATTCAGACATCGATTCACTTATTGACGATTTTTGTTGTTTATAATCAATGTATAAGTATATTTATTAATAATACATATGTCAATTTATAAATAATATCTAATAAGTCTAATAGGTTGGCTTCTGTTAGAAATTAATTTTAATTTTAAGTTTAAATACAACTCTTCACAAGAAAATTCCGCTTTTGCTCATTTAATTCGTAATGGGAGCTACCGTTATATGAGAAGCCTTTGGTATTTAATCTATCCTAAAGTTCATTCCGCAGATTTTAATTACAATCCGACATTCCTCATCAGCATTTTTACCAGAGTTTATTTTAAAGGGTCTCAAAATTGTATTCACTTCGTCCCAGCAAATATTAGGCATGCTTATTTATAACAGTCAATAAAAAAATATCAAGCAGGTATTTTGGCTCAAGCTGTTCGTTATAATCTGCAATAGTTCAGGGGCACACGGCCCCTGAACTATCATTTTAAACTCATATATGTCCACTGAATTCTTTATGGATTTTTTTTAATAGCCATTTACATACATTTTGGGTTTATTCCTTTCCTCGGCAAATTTTTTCAGTTGATCAAAAATCCTACCTAGAGAAACCCTAAAGAAACTTAATACGTGAAAATAATACGTGAATAGAAAAATGTGGTTGCCATTAAAAATATATCAGTGACTCATTATCTTAAAAACAAAAAAACATCAATAAATCCCATACAAAAAAATAAGCCTACGAAACAAAATTGACGTATTCAGGGCTTTTCCACAAAAGTTGATATTTTTGATGTCGAAAGCAGCATCGAATACGTCTGTCATACTGATGTTTTATTGATTATCACCTTGATAATGCAACAAATTGACATATATAAAACGGTTGATATAAAAGAAATAAAGGCCCAATTTATAGCTAAAATATATTGTAAAGTTATATTAAAATAAGATATAGAACAAATCATTTGAAACATAAAAATTACTGAGCTAAAAAGAAACGGGGATAATTGTACATAACATAACAGCTAACAATAATCATAGCAACCGTACAATTGTATTAACTATCGAAATAAACATTGAAGTGTTGATATATTGTAGATAAATTAAAATTGAATGCTATCATTTTCAATAAATATAAGTATTAAACTAGTTAAGTTTTAAATATTATAACACAAGTTGGTGGGTTTCGAGATTATAATTGACAGCCAATCAGAGACTAGTTAATATATATTATTAAATACATTTATTTATTTAATAAATTAAGTTTAATAAATAAAAGATTAAAGCAAATAAACCAAATTAGCATGTATATATTAGATAAATGTAAGATGTTATATTATGTTAGATGCATGTCATCAAATTTAAATTGTCAATTTACATGAAATGGTACAGTGCCATTGGTTGAAAATTGTTGATACCTAAATAAAAAACAAAATGTAACAGGAAATGAACAACTTAACAAGTAATATTACAAGTAATATATAATTTCGTAATATAAACATTACTTGAACTTTTATTTAATTTAAGATGCAATGCGCGACACTCGATTACTCTCATCCCACAGAGCATGCCATTATTTTGCTAAACAATATTCTGACCTTCTCGTATTTCAATAACCGCTAATAATCTATGAGGTAATGAATTGAATAAACTATTTAATAAATATAATGGAATTGCTTCCCAGTAGGATCTTGCAATAGATATAATTAGTTGCTCTCTGGTGTTGAACTGTCGTCCTTTCCCATAAACTTTTTTCGTCATCCAACCCCATAAATTTTCTATGATATTCAAGTCGGGAGGAAGGGCAGGCTACTCTATACCATTTATATTGTTCTCGTTCCACAATGAGTTGATTATTCTTGCTGTGTGAATTGGTGCATTATCGTATTGAAATGTAGAATGTTGACGTGGAAATAACGCTGCAATATTATCTACTTGTCTCTGAAACAAGTTCAGGTACTTTTGAGCAGTCTCCCTCCCTTACAGAATTTCTCGCCCCACTTGTTCTCGGCTTGATATCGCCGCACAACCATTACTGATACTGATCCAACTCGGCTATGACGACGTGACTCGTTCTTCCAGCCTCAAGTCGTGAAAATAATATTGGAAGCCATCAGGTCAATATAAATTAAACATTTTCTCATCACTGGAAGTAACACTTTTCCATTCCTCTACCACTCGCGATGATTGCGAGAAAATTCCAACCGGGCCTCCCGATGATGTGTACAGCAGGTAGAATGAGAGTGAATTTTTAATATAAATACATCTCAATAGGAAACGTATCTCTATAGTTGAATTTTTTTTGGCATAATTCTAATACTAATATTGCAAAAATAACATGTATAAACTACAATATGAAGTTATGCCAGGCCAAACCTTACAATGTTATTATTTCAACATATTTTATCTTTTTCGTATACATATATTTTGTCTTTAAAATCGCTTGTAAAAAATACGCTTCGGAAAAGTACAACAAAAAATATAAAAATCTTATATCATTGGAGTACCTCTTTAACAACACCCATGGTTACGTCACTGCTTGAAGCAGGAAAATGAAATTAATAATAAACACGATACTCATTATGAAAAATGTACCGCCAAATTTCAATAAACTATTTCACCTATGAGATAAAAGTAACAACATTTCGATTACCCCTTGTATTTCTGAAACGGTTGATTTTTCTATATGTAAGAAAACTGATATTACATATTTTCCACAATACGCCGATTACGAATTTTAACATAAATAAGTGAAAATCTTGAAAAGGCCTTGGGAAATTGTGGAACGTTCTTGGAAAATGCAAGAAATTGTCATTACAACACCGTGTAATATATAATTTTCGAAGTTTTTTGGTCACTGATGATGAATTGGATATTCAAAAAAATTTAATAGTTTTGAGTATCTATACACGGTCTTCCAATAACAATTTTCTGCATTTTCCAAGAATATCCCACAATTTTCCAGGGCCTTTTCAAGATTTGCACTTATTTATGTTAAAATTCGCATTCGGCGTATTAAAAAACAGATAAAACCTGAACTATATCTTTAAATTGCGAAAGGGCCGCAATAGGTACAATCAATTTACCCGTTTTTCCGCTTCTCACGTTAATTTTGGAAAACTGACCTCAGTTCGTAATCACGGACCAAAAAACCTATAGGAACCCATATTTGGTCCAAAATATTTATTTTTATATGAACTAGAAATAAAAAAAAATAAAAGTTTACCCGGGCTAGCCAAAAACGGGTGGCTAAGAAAAGGGCATGCCCAGCACTTAAGTTGGCTAAATGATTCTGAAGTATAACTAACATGATACCAAAAAAAATGTTTGGGTCTAATTGTCCTTTCATTGTTATTCTCCCCTTCATTGACCCGACTATTATATTTGGTCTTAATACACATTGTGTATGTTAAAATTATAATGTTTTTATATCTATGCATCCACTATTTTTATGTACCTAACTATTGTAAACTGCATACGATCTAAATTGAAATCGCATAAAAAGTAAAAAAGTGTTTTGTAAAATAAAAGCCGCCTTTGTCATTGAAGGAGATGCCGACAGTATGCATGGGCGGACGACTTTTTACTTTTTATGCAATTTCCATTAAGATCGTATGTACTTTACTTTATAGCAATAATTGAAATAAAATATGTTTTTAATCTCTTTTAATAAAATAAAATAAAAAATTTTAATGAAACAATTAAAATTATTTTTTATTTCGAGGACCTTGATGGAGACATTGGAGGTTAACTATCTTACCAAGTCATGCATTTATTGTTATGCCCAAATAAAATAAATGCACTATGCGAGAACTGCAGGTAAAACCTGCCTTCAAAAAAGGTTTGCCTCCTCTGGACATCTCGAAAACGGTCTCACAAATAAATATTTATGTGCAAAATATTGAACTTTTATAAACATAGTTATTTGGCAACACGTTTGTAACTACCGTCAATTACAACAAAAGAAAAATAGGTAGCATTATTGTCTTAGTGTACAAGAGCGTCATATATAGTCAATGTGTTTATATTAACTAATATCGATAGAAGTCACGAGCGGTGGAACTCAAAGGATTGCAGGAGCTCCAACAAATACCCATGTTTGGGTTATACGTGTGCCATTAACACTTAATAAGTGCTTAAACTAAATATGTAGCATAAAATATATGATTACGCATTCTGATGATTGCTCTGCAAGTATTTAGACGTGTATCATTTTAATTATCTCCAAATTAAATAATTTCTTTTTGTTGGTTTTGGTTTAATTGAAACAAATCTATTATCTTTATTTTTACAATACATATCGTACAATGTCGCCAACCACAACCAATATTACTTAACACATAATAAAGATATTTTAAAGTTATTTCAAGTAATGATTAACTTTACTATTCTATGTATTAAAATTTGCAGAACCGAGTCCGGTGTAATCATCAACACCGGACGCTAGTCGATTTTGATGGCGAGCAGTCGCGCAACAGTAAAACAGTCTTTGTTTTTGCACAAGAACCATTCTCAACATCTCCCTTTGAAAAGTGAAGTTTCGCAAGTTTTTCCTGAATTGTTCTCCTAGCGACTATTTCAATTGGGCATAATAAATGCTTCATTTTCAGTATATGATCATCCTAAACTTCTACAAGCCGTCACGACAAACCGATAAAATTGATATTTTGACACATAAAAACTATGTCAACGAATCAAGTTTAGGAATGTACTACAGTAAATAAAAAGTTGTGTCTGGTATTTTCAATACGCCTAAGATGCTTGCGTAGGATGCAAGATATGTGAATTGTGTACATCACAAGATTGGGAGGTTCCTAAATATTGTAAATATTTCTTCAATTGACTGTAAAGTTCTTGCAATACCTACCTTGGTATTAAAAGGTATTTTTTTAATATATTTCTGGTCATGTTTTTTTATTATGTAGGTATATTTATACTTAAATGTATACTTAGCTCGATTAACAAATAGAACTGTTTTATTGTAATATACCTACGTTGTAATATACTATATTCCGTCACGTTCTGTCAAAATTTAATAAATCATCACGGTGCTATTTGGGCGCTGTACAGAATTACAAGAAATATAACTACAGATGATAATAATATACACGTAAATCTAAATATAATTTATTGAATCTATGAGGAAAGTTATTTGTAATTTTCTATACTTGTCTAAAATGTTGGAGTGCTGCCAGATTTACGTTAGCTTTCTTTACCCAGTTGTAGTAGGTAAAGTCCATGCCACCGTTCTTTGCGTGTATACGGCGCGGCGTAATCTACGCAGTAGTACGTACTTTTTGTTTGTAACGTTTGTAACATCGAAATATGAGACATAAAAAGGATACCCACAATTGCCGCAATTGGAGATTGGGGCAGTATAACTTTTCTTACAGCAAGCTAAAATCGTCACTATAAAGGCAGTTTCATTCAAAAAGTTGTTATGTTTTGACAGAATACTAATAACTAATCAATTTTCACACAAAACTCATCAAAATAATACACTAAATTAAAGAATAACTGTATTACTTATATTTCAAGAATTATTGTTGACCCCACTTTACCACAAAACGGTCGATGGTATTAGGCAATTTAGGAATCCAAATGAATGCCAATGATGCCGATGTGACACGGCCGAGGAACGTGTAAAATGGATCCGTAATATTTGAATGGGAAACATTCTTATTCTGCATCATATTCACCATCCAATTATTTTATATGACGAAAGGTATATAGTGTGATCAATATTTTGTTGTACTACATGATAATGTCATAATGTGTTGGGCGATGTATATAAAATAATTTGTTTTTCCTTAACTTCCTGGAAATCGGTTATACTTGACAACGCTGTTAAAAATACGGTAGCAGGTGTGAAGATATCGACATAATGAGGTTTTTTTGCTCGGGTTTTTATGTCTCATATTTCGATGTTACAAACTATATGAGACTGGTTCTCGCTCATACACTAATTGATCGGTACGTTGTAAGGTACATGCATAGGGAATTGAAAACAAAAATCGTTCAAGCACGTCATCACAAAATATGACTCATTTCTTTGGAAAATATAACAAATGTATACATCTGAAATGGCTAAATAAAATTAAGTAACACAGTATCTAAACTACAAAATAATATTTTATTAAAAGGTTTGATTTTACATAATGAATAGTATTTATTAAGTCATTGTATTTTTATTATTGGCATAGGTACCTTAATAATTAAGTAGCAAATTTATTTCAGTCAGTTACAGAATCATCTCTTAAGAAAATATGTTATAAATAAGTAATATATTTTTCTAATTTATCTAATATCTAATAATATCTAATTTTCCAAGCATTTGTTTACTCCAACATAACCTCAAAATAAAAATGAACATTTTTTAATACTTATTACAGTGTCACAGACTGGCAATTATGTTCGCTAGTCCGTAGATGACGTGCATCGGTTTTTGTTTTGAATATCCTATACTTCCACTACTACGATCAAACAGTCCGTGGACTTGGTGGAAACATGCCGCATAAGATAGGATCACGTTTGTCGTCACCCTACTACATCGGACACACACGTGACACAATGTTGTTCAACATGTAAAACTGTTATCATCAAGTAATTTTATGTAAAAGTTAGTACAATTTGAGTTGTGTTACAAAACTTAACAAGTCTCCAACCAATCAAACCCTAGACCTGTTGCACTTGTAGGTCATGTGTGACGGGTCTCACGTGTTCGCGGCTCGCTTTTGAGAGATGCTTTTAATTTGTAAGTTGACTTTTTTATTATTCTTCCATATTTTTTATGTGTAACTTTGATAGGCGTTTGTGATAGGCCTCATTTAGGATGTTAAGTAATAACTCCGTTTTAATTTTCAATAAATATGTTTAAAAAATGTCATGTATTTCATCTATTTTAACCCCAACGCAATTTGAATAGGTCCACTACTAGTTATCTCTCTATTTTAATCATATTAAATCATGTGGTCATGACGTGCATTCAAATAACGCTGGCGCGGACTTTACATATGGTTTTTTAATTTGCTTTGATATACATTTAATGTGGGTTTTTTATTTTCTAGTAAGGTACTATTAGGGCCATGTTATCCAGAATATAAAATGCCTAGTTTGTCTGGCTTTAGATTTGAATTCAAGGAATAGTTCCAAATTTAATTTTTACTGCTCATATCAGACATTGTTATATCGGACACTATACCAATTTTGTGACTAACCATAACAGCTCCACCAAGAAGAACCATCACCAACATTCCTAATCCCAGAATCCCATTCAATTGTAAAATTGGTTATTCTTAGACAATCTGATGAGTTAACTGGTTGTTGGTGGACTCGAATTTCGGACCATCCATGCTTTTAGTTTACTATTCACAAACTTCGACCGTGCAGAGATTTCGCAATCGTCCCGAGGCGATTCTGATATCCAGAATCATCTTAAAATGAACACAATGGATGGATAGTCTGGCCTCTGGCGTCTGACTAATTAGACATTTCAAGTGCAATTTTGACGTAACCTGTATAATAAAATTTTTTATCGGTCTTTCTGGATCCATGTAAGCTTTAACTGTTCTGTTCAAGAACAACCATTCTTTGTAGCAGTCTCCTCAATTTTTTTCTCGTAGGAATGTTGTAAAATTGTATTTAATAATAATTAAACAAATATGCACAAGATAAATCTTAAGTTGATATTATCTAATTTTTTACTTGATTGACTGTAGTGATATAAATATATCATACATCAATTATTCATTTATCTGATACGTGTGATTTCGTTGTTAATGATTGTCCCTATTAAAATATCGCCATGGTACGATAATGAAGAGAAAAATAAATCCAGAAATAGGTACTTAAAATATGAAAGGTTTATTCTCTTCGCAAAACAAAAATGATAATAAATGGCAAAATTATAAAAACGCTCGTAATACAATCTTAAATCTTATAAAACGCGAAAACAAACAATACTTTTATTTTTTTTTTCAAAAATTTTCTTTAAATTACATAAACAGATAAAAAACTTTCACACTTTCACATTTTTTTTCGTTTCTAAATTGATGCGAAAGTTTTTACGTGGTGAATTTTCAGATAAAATTTAATTTATAAAAAAAATAATTTATGTGAATATAAATAGTGAATTTATTTTTTCCACAGTGGAAGTGTTTAGAAGAATGGGCTTTGGCGGACAACTTGCACTAAGAAAATGATAGTTTGTGACAGTTTTTATAACCCTGGATACTGTTACAGGGGGGTCAAAAACCAACCTTATAATATTTTTCATAGGAACTTTTTAACGCGTCAATATTTTTTTACTTAAAATTATATGTGCAAAGATGGCAATCGGCAACTTTTTGTCTTTTGATATTGCTTCGTAAAATTAGTAGCTTGCACATAAAAAATTATACACATTTCTTTTTAAATAACTTCACATTAATCGGCGAAACAGTCAAGTTGGTTATTTTAAATAAATAGTCGAAAATTATAAAAAATAAATATATACCTACATATACCTATAGAAAAAATAACATGAAAATAAATTTGATAAGAACAGTAACTGTACCTTAAATTTAGACATTAATATTTAGGGGTTAGGGGTTGTAAAACAAAGCATTGTGAAATTATAAAATAAATAAATCCACCACCAGCTGGTATCCACAACCAGCCCCTCTCCTGACATTTCAAACTTTAATTTTTAAAGGCTAACTATTTTCCTTGCTTAGGGGATAGACTCCCATGACCAAATAAATGATCTCTAAATGACAAAACATGCCCTTAATATTTTCAGTAGCCACTATGTATAAACAGTATATTGCATCATTTACTTTGTAGCAGACATAATTTTATTGTATTTACTTTATTTCCACACACTATGAGTGTATATTAATTTATCAGCTATCAAAAATTGCTACTCAGTTTATTCAAGATAAGCGTAATGAATCGACAACTTCACATGTTGCGATCCTGGAAATCATCAATCCAAATCACCACGTGAACATTTTTGCGAAAAGAGCTGCTTTATTTATTTCGCTTATCTCAATTCGTTTCCTTTCGTGCGTTTCCTGAACCTCAAGTTGTTATGCTGAGTCTTGATAGTGACACATTTGTTGAGTTGGCTCTTATCAATAACTGTTTATCGGTGGTTATCTAGCGATAATGCCTCTAGTTCGCGCCCCTTCCTACACCATTTACTACGAACGGATGCTGCTTGTTGTGTTTAAATTAACTCAGCTAACCTCGGCTTCCTATTTGACAACTACTGTTACTTATATTCTAATGCAGATATTATTTTCATGGTTTTTGTATATATAGATACTACATATTAAATCGGTTATAAACATAAACATTTTCTTAAAAATTGACTTAAGAAAAATAATTCAATTGAATGTATGTTGATAAAAGCACAGACAGGACTTGTAGAATCACGGTAGATGGATTATTGATGTTACTATGATATTATTATATCTCCGAAGCCCAGGTGATGCACTAGTGAAATTAGGGTCGAATATTAATTATAATATATGTCTAATAAAATGATGGTAAAATAACTCGTATCGCCCCTGTTCAAGGGGTTGAAAAAAAGCACGGAATTTGTAGATTCACGGTAGATGGCTTATTGACGTTTCTATGATACTGTTATATCTCCGAAGCCCAAGGGAAGACCCTGTAATTAAATTGGAGTCAAATATCAGTAAACACAAATACGTAAATTAAACGTCTTTTTAACCCGTACACCGTTTCTGTTTTTACATATATTTTTTAAGTACAATCATCTTTACAAAGTCGCGGATTATCATGTTTAACATAAAATAAACGTTTAATTTTGGCGTTAAGAAAGCGATCTTTACGCTTTTCATGTTAGGTACATTTTTAACGTTTTTTGGTAAAGTTTAATATTCGTCTATTAAGAACGTAAATTGAAGATGGTTTTTGTCTCATTTACATCGTTAATCTATACGTTATCTTTAAATGCATATTAATGTCGTTTCTAACGTTAGTCTTATAATAAATAAAACGCCACAAATATTTGTTTTTACAACGTATTTATTAAATCATTGAATGCTGGTATATCACAATTTTTAAACTGAAATTTAACTATTTGTTTCTGTAGTTTTGATTTATGTGGGTTGCTGTGCTGGATGCTTTAACCATTCCTTGACGGCTCAGGTAACTTTTAAATTATTTTTTTCGTAGGCTGGAAAATTTAGCTTTGCTGCTTCTAAAACACAAAAAAGAAATATGTTAAACGATGATGTACAGTCGGCACAAGTCGGTATGATCCTTCTGAAGTTACTATCTATTATCCATCCCCACTTGTTTGGCAAAGGTATTGTGTATTGTGCAATGCTGCAACGAGGACGTTGCTCCAAATTCTTGCTTGGATAGTAGCTCATTTGACATGTTGTGTAGGAGTAATCCTACACAATAACGACGTGTAATTTTCGATTACTCGATTCTTTCTTAAAAATAACACTCGTCTGCAGTCATTGATGCTCTGAAGATCTGATGCCATACACGATCAGTTTCACGAAATTACATCCAGACCTTCCAAGCTGTCTTATTGCCAATGCCACAAAATGTGGAACCAGTGTTGCAACCGGTTACAGAATTAAAAGCCAACAAATTTCTGCAAATTTCTGGTGAGAGTTTGGCACAAATCTCATGAATTTGAAAGAATTTCCTGTGTTTCCCACAACCATACTCAATCCATAGTTCATCAATATCTTGTATTTGAGGAACCGTGGGAACAGTTTTTTATGTAATGCCATAAATGACGTTAAATAGAAATATGACTGAAACTGAATAAAAGCTATTCTAAACTGAAATAAAAGCTAAAATGGCTATTTTGACAGTTACCAGCATAGGAGGTAAGGCGGTATCAAAATACGGGTTTCAGGTCATTTTTGGAAACTTCATTGGTAATAAATGGCCTGAATAGAAACATGATTGTTTCTATCGTGCTCCAAAATGGAATATACGGGGTTTAAACTGAACCAAAATCGAGATAAAAATTTTATACCAGAGTAGTCTATGGACCAATACAAAAAAAATGAATTGGCAGTTCCTTGATATCTTGCTTGTTTTCCCATATACGGGGGCTTTATGGAAATTAGGACATTTTAAAAAAAATGCATCTCTAAAAGCAAAGTAAAGGATTTTTTATTATTTTCAAGTAAGCTTGCACGCCTGATGCTTGCCTTAACTTACTTGACGTTTGGAATAATCTAGCCTACTAATCTAGCCTACTAATATTATTCTCTATGATAATGAGTATTATAACATAACGTGTTATTTTGATCCCAGTTTGTTTCCTAAAAATAGCAGTCATAAACTTCTCATACGTTAAAATATATTTAAGAACACATAAAATTTTGCAACTCATGTACAATCAAATTTTATGGACTCACTTTATTTATTAACCTCCCTCCCTTACACTTGCTCTCACTTAAACTACGGATTCACTTAAACTACGAATGGACTTGCATACCTATTACTTATTATTTTATTAGTCTTTTTGTTTGATAATATGCTTTTAGGCACTCAATATTTTTTTTATTTAGCAAGTCTCTTATTTCGTACCAGTCAAATTGTTACTTGGTGTTTTCGAATGCAATTTCCTCCAGAATGTCGTGTCACCTTAACTTCCATAATATCTACAAGATAACCTAAATTTAACCCGATATCACGAAAAATAAGATGCAAAGAGATATCAATATTTTTAATGCATTTGTTATGAAAATGAAATAACGTATGTTAAACATCTTGTCCTACGACTTGTGTCGTATTGAGTACATTAGCATTGTCTGGTGGTAGGTATATCGAAAATCTGATTTTTTTGTAATCACTATTGGTAGCCGAAACCCTGAATGTAATTTAGTAATTTGTAATCGAATAATAATTACTGGAGCCTCTATTCAAAAATATTAAACTTATGTACGCTTACGATAGTTCTATTTTAAACATCATTCAAAATATTAGTATAAATAGTCTTGACTAAAATAATTTATTACAAGAATCTTATGTTTTATTTTTAGTAAAGTCAATGTTCGATATGTTATTGTATACTGGATTTATAGGCGCAGGCTCCGAGTATTTGCTTGTTTTAATTAAGTTTTAAGTGTTAATGTGCAATTCTTTAACTATATTGAAGGAAATATAAAATAAATGTAATGAGATTAAATCTCATTACATTTATGTCATACTTACTTATAAATTTTATAAGGGCTAATTGGGCTAATACTTAGTTAAGTCAACTTATAATGGTTTATTATTAATATATAGGTAGCTTCTTATTTATTATACTAGGTATACTTTGCTCATGCTTTGTATGGGCGCTAGTTCATATGTACAATTATTTTTAATTATATATATATATATATATATATATATATATATATATATATATATATATATATATATATATATATATATATATATATATATATATATATATATATATATATATATAATGTGAAAAGAAATTTTTATTGGGTTTGTAGCAATTCAAGACATAGCGAAATAATCAAATACATAGTACAAGAATAATCAAAGGAAGATATTAGAATTTATAAATTCTATTCTTTCACAGGTACTGTAAATTTGTGTATTCAGCGTGTTCAAATTGTAAGCGATCGCGACCGTGGCATAGAATAAACATACTCTGTAATCTTACTCTGTAATCTCACGAGTCATAATGATAATAAACAAGCATACATAATAAACATCCTCTGCTCATAGTCAGCACATATTAATATTCCGATATTGCTGTTACGATTTCTCCCATACCATTTTAAAGCCGGTTGACGCAGCGACCATGTCGCATGTCGCTATGTCGCTCAGTAGTATTTTCAATACTAAAAGTATACTTCGAGAGCTTTATTATTTTTAGAGATGGTGGATACAAAAAAAATAACAATCTTATTTAAAATACAGTATTCGAAAACAGTGTGTTTAAAATAAATTTTGGTTTTTTTTGTTCCACCTTTTTTTCATTTAAGAAGGTCCGGACCACAAGAAATGTTAAACACGATTTCATATGCTCAGTGGCGTGCTTAATAAAACCTCCCATGTTTTACCTGGTGCTACACTACAAGAAGCGCTGCTCTGTATAGAAACATGACACATCCGTATTAACCAGATTTCAATTTTGCAGTGTTCTCTAGAATTGTTTGTTTATGTAAGTTGAAATTCGTGCTAATTTCAAACTTTTAGTTCCGAATCACAATTTAATTTCATGATTATTAAATATCAAGAAGTCGTATATTAGATTCTGCTAGCACCGTGTTGAAGAATAACGTCGTATAATGAATCATTCATGAAGCTTGTATCTAATTTAACAAGCAACAAAAGTTACACGAAATTTGTTTAGGAACTTTCTTAGATCAAGGAAACAATACGTTGTTTAGTCTAGAAATTTGAGTAGCTAAAGTTATAATGTATATAGGTCTGTCGACCCTCCCGCCATTCTATTTCAGAACTCTAATTAATAAATTTCGCGTGGAATGCGTTTGATTGTGAGACTCATCCGCGCTCTGTATTGTTGGCGCGTTTATTAATTATTCCAGGCGCCCTCTACTAGTTACATTTAACAGAACAAAAGGTAGTCACTCAGATTACAGAATTCAGTTATTTCAATATACATTTTAATAACTTTAACTATGATCTAATTATAATTTAATTATCGCGGATTATAATAAATGGTAATTCTGTCGCTCAGCTTTGAGCACGCTGATCGGTAATATGACCGTGTTGCGGAACTCCATTATCTCCGCAAATATTTATCTTTCAAAGTTTGATCCACAACTTTCAGTATAATTATTAGATATATCATATATTCACACCTATGATGAATCATAATCAAATCACGTATTGATTATGAGGCTTAATAATTTAAAATTTAGCCACAATATCGTTGATTTTGCAAAGCACCAAAATTGCCAAATTAAGTCACCAATATTTATGTAACTATGATCCGACAAGTGGGCGTTTAAAATAGCTTGTACTAGTATGTATATTTTCACCTCAATAATTTCGTATGTATTAAAAAGTAAGTAAACTAATATTACTACGTAATATAACTACATATATTTTAAGAAATGGTACAATTGTATTCATTAAAAAAGCGTACAAGTATTAGAATGAGAGGCGAGCTTTATTATATTTGTGTAAAAGCGGCTGATGTAAATAACTGTTATTGGAGGTTATCACATGACATAGGTCGTCAAAAATGCAAAAGCATTGGCGTTGGCGTTATTATTTTTGATAGTACATGGAGGTAGCGTTTGACAAACTATGACAGTAGATAAACCAGAATCGAAGATGGATGGACAATTCGTGCTATAGCACAGTTGTATAACAGAAACAAGAAAACTATATTAAAAATTAAACAACCCTGAGACCTAAGAGCAAGAAGATTCCTTAAAGAGAAAAGTTGGTTCAGGTCGTCCAAGCCTGAACATTGTGCTGCTTTTTAAGGATACTTAAGAGAGAATCCATTTGCAACGGTGAGGGATGCTGTGATTGATACTGAATTTCCTGGCTCTCAACCTACCTCCAGCAGAAGGGTCAAGGAATCTGAGTTAAAAAATCGTCCAGTTGGGCAAAAAATGTTACTCCCTGTAGAACGGCGGCAGTCAAGGATAATTTTTGTAATGAACTATGTATACCGCGACGCTTAATATTGGAACATGGGCGTTTCTACAGATGAAAAGACATTCCAGTCGACTTATAACGGCCAAATTCGTGTTTATCGCCCAGACAATACAAGGTTTGAAGAATGATACAGCTCCGTTGCTTTTAAATCTGGACTCTGTAAATATATGGGGCTGGTGTTTGTTGGCGAGTTGAGGGAAGGTTTAATACTTTGAACTATATAAACATTTTAGAAAACGTAATGCTCCCATCTACTGAACAAATGTATCCCAATAATAATTTAGTTTATCAACAAGATAATTGCCTAGTTCACACCGCCAATGCTGTAACGGAGTGACTTCAAACTCATAATGTGAAAGTGCTGCCATCTCGTTATAGTCCCGATATTAATCCGATAGAAAATGTTTGGGGTTTAATTGTAAAAAAAATATATAAAAGAAATTTTAGACCACAAAATTCAAACGAATTATAGGAAATAATCCATTACTGCTAGGAGGAGCTTGATCCAAACATTATATGTATTATAATTCAGTCAATGCCGAATAGATTGGTTAAAATAATAGAAAAGATGGTTATATGACCAAATATTAGATTTTACTTTAAATATTCCTGTTATTGTTTTTTTGTTGGAATTTTTATAAAACTGTTATATATAAATATAGTTAATTCAATATATATAATTCAATTTTTGTTATTTATTTCACTGATGCCCGATGCCAATGATTTGATTTCTGACAACCTATGACATGTGACAAGCCGGCTTTACACAAAAATGATAAAGCTCGCCTCTCATTCTAATACTTGTACGCTTTTTTAATTAATACAACTGTATGTAAAAATAGGTTAACAGTATCTAATACATATATTTCACGTATTATATTAACAACAGCACATAATTCTTCTTACTGTGAAGCAATGGAAGGAGTAATGACAATATATTGTTGTGATGTATAATGTAAATAGTCAACAACTGTCATCAATGTCCGAGTCCAAATCAATGTTGGTAACATCACTAGACTCACTCTAGGTTTATAATTAGTTGGTTATCTTCACTTTATATGTCTATATGTTACTCTGTTTGCAAATAAACATCTTCTATCTAATGATATGTTGTCGCCGTTTCTGCCACTCATCCACAGTTAGTTTATAAAATTCTTCTTCCGCTAAACGTTTGACATCATCTAGTTTAAACATTTTTTGGGATTCAGTATTTTTAACTGTAACCCAAATTAACTCAATTGGAATTAAATCTGGATTATACGGCGGGAGACGCAAAACAGTGTGACCATGTTCATATAACATCTCATTAAATTTGTCATTAAAATCTTACATATTGTTCTTTATTATATCTAATCAATTCATGTAATTTCGGTTTTAAGGTAGTTGGCAAAGATTTTTTTCTAGTGAGCTATTAATTCCTTGGCCCTATTGTATCCGCCTTCTTAGAATTTGATATAGGAGCCCGATTAACCTGGACATGTGGGCATTATCGGTTATTATGGTAGAATTAGGAGGAAGATTTGGAATACATTTACCATAATTTTCCGATTTCATTCATCAGATTTGGTACTTGATTTAAATATTAACCCTGCAGTACACGCATGGCGATTTGTTATGTCATAGATCGCGTGGTGGACATATGTCCCCCTATTACGTTTTCTAAATAAATAAAAAAATAGTGTATCAATATTAATGATAATATTAATATATTTAGGTTATCAAATATGTATTGACAAACTATATTTTTTAAACTAAAAACAGCTTTTGGACAATTATAAATCACAAGTATTTCTAGTACCTACTCCTATCTGCTTTTCTTGGACATATATAGCATCGCCTCTTGATGTATTTGCGTTTTCTGTATTACGAGCTGTACTGCATGAAGCAGATGGTAATTCGGTAATGGATACTGCGTCAGTCAGTAGGTGGTACCATGTTGCCTTCAAATAGTTCACATCTCCCCTTTAGGTCTCTGAGTATTTACGTGACACTCATTCGGTGAAGAACATGTGGTGCAACTTGAGCAAATCTAGAACCAATGTTCTTAGAAAGTCCGTTCGCACTATAGTTGTATTGGGTTGATTTAGTTGACACCGAATGAGCGCGTTTGTTTAGTATGTCGCGCTATGTTTAGTATGTCGAAAAAATGGTCAATGGCTATTTCGGGCAACATTGTAACTACCACACATTTGGTCAATAACATCAACTTCACACTTGGTATGGTTATAATCTGTTATTGTCGCTTTCCCGTACGTTCGTCGAGTGAATCATCTAAATGAGTCGTAGATAACACAAGGATAGTCTTTTCCTTTTTGGGAACAAAGGATACCAAAATGTAATCCGCGTGAAAAGCAAATTGAATCGATCCTTCCTTTATTTCCGATGTGTTGACCTTTTCTCGAGGTATCTCTCTCTTGTTTTTTTCAACGTCCCTAACATGGTCAGACGATATTAATTTTTGAGCTGTAACGCCAATGAGATGCTTGTGAACCGATTGTAAGTGCTGGCCCAGGTGTAACGGTTTTATGGCACTTTAGATTAAATAACTGAAAAACTTCCCTTATTGCAGCTTATCAGTTTCTCTTCACTCAGCACGAGCATATATCAAATCGTAGTGAATACAGAAGAAAGCTAAATCTATTATAAGATGGTATGGTACAATAAATCGCATCCATACCAGTGCCATCGGACCTCCAAAAGTCTCTAATATTGCGTCTGCCTGATTTAGATAGTCCTAAAAGGTACAACATTCAAAATAAAGCTCTAATTTCGCAAATATCTGTTAGCTTGGCATCACGATCACGTCTATGCTTTTCTTTCATTTTTCAATGTATATATTTGTTGATGTGGAAACTATTTCTATAATATCGTTATTTAGAAAAAATCCTAAATATTCTAATTCAGGTTCAGCATTCACAGCATCTCCATTAGGTCAAGGTTTGTTACTGAAAATGTTATGAGCCCGAGTTCTAGTTTTTGGTGGACTAATTTTATTCCATCGGGTCGTTTTATATTTCCTAATATAATTTGGAACTTCGTCATCAAGAAAATATCCCACAGGTGATTCAATTTGAACTTCGTCGACTTCTTCCTCCGACTCTGAGTCATGGTCACTTTTAGTGCAAGAATCCCCATCATGGATTATCTATCTGACATATTTTATCACTAAAAATACAAATAAATAATTGGTAGTAAAAATTTGGAATAATCACTTACAGTAGAAATAATACGAACACGACACAAAATGAGTTACAGTGTGATCCGCCATATTGGAAAATAGGTACAAAAAATAGTTTTGTCGAAGAGTACAAAGAGTGCAGAACGCATTTCCGATGCTCCAAGAATCATAATTCTGCTGACATTTACTTCTACGACTCGATTAATATTACAGTGTCTCAAGAAATAATTCTATCCAACGAAACAATAAAATGTGCTCGATTTCCATGGTTTAAAAAATGTAGAGAAACAAATTAGACTGCGACGCAAGCCGTAGAAGATACATTGGTTGTAATTACAGCATTAATTCAACATCACCATATGCATCAGTGTTAGTTGTTGTAGAAGTCTTCTCATACTTTTGACCTCGTTAGCGAGACAGCATGAAAATATGTTTTTTCCGAGACCCAGCAGGCCAAAGATACTAGAAAAGGTCTATTCTCCAAAGACCTTCTCATATAAAAAATCAGTAGCAGACAACATTCTGTTTTGCACGCATTCAGTGGGTGCGATACCACCTCCGTTATCTTTAATCAAGGACGGCAAGGAAATTTGCAATACTCATGAAGAAGCCACAGGTTAGAATACTGAAGTTCTCAAATATGTAAATTCTGACGTCGTAATGCCGAAGGGGAGAAATTATGATCGCAGGTGAAAACTACCTGACCACTTATCAGTTACTAAAAACAAATGGCTTCATTGCCTTCAACATCTGATGCTATACGCAATCATTCCCTCCGTGTGTACCATCAGGTGCACTGTGGTGCATGGAAACGTTAAAAGTCTATTCGACTGGAGTTGGAAAATAGTAAACATGGCTTTACTCCGATCTCAATCTCGGCACCCACCCAATCCCGAATAACTTTTAAAATTAATTTGTTGTAATTAGAAGAAAGAAAATTGCTTTATATCCACGAATGATTTTACTCAGTATCTAGTAGTATAAAATTGACAGAAGAATAAAAGTTTGGAACAGAAAAAATACGTATTACTAAGAAATACTAAATGGTAGAGATTGCATTAAATGTATATGTCATGGTTGTCCATATTAGTCAGCAAGGACCTCGAATATAAATTTAAAAGTTTATTTTTCGTATCACAATCATATGAACAACATTTTAACACATTCAAATGCGGGGTAAAACAAGTTCTTTTTGTACGAAAACATTATCTCTCAACATCTCAATATCGCACCGAGGAAATATCATGTATGGTCGATGCGGTCGCAAAAACCCACAAACAAAATTATATAACATCATCAATGACCCAAGGAGAAATCACGTGGCGAACACAACTAAATTATAACATTATTTTTATGAGATGAGGTAATATAGTATTTCTTTGTTACAGAATGAAAACCTAAAACACGAACTATGGGAGCTGCCTTAGGTAAGTTCAGTTGCATAGATAATATTATAATAAAGCAATGTAACATATACTACATAAAAATTATCGTAATTAAATATTATATAGTTGCTACACAACAAAGATATCATCTGACCAAGATATTATCAAGAGAAGTATTCACCCAGCTTCTTGTACACACTTTTACAAACACTCCAGTAAGCGGCGGTCACTTATTATCCCGAATCCCATGTAGCTCACCACTTAGTGTCGGTGAAAGGCTGTAAGGCTGAAAGGCTGACTTAGTTAATACTAATAAATACTAATTACTACTAATAAATACGTCTCTATTTCTTAGCATCTCTTGCTTTTTCTTTCAGTTCATTTTCTAGCAGTTAAATCTTTTTCGACCTTTCCATTATTTTGTTTTCGATCATTCTCCTCTTCCTATTTCGTCCAATTCTTCTCGTCAGTAGCATTTTTGGTATCCTTATTAGGTACTTCTGCCATTATATAATGTGTCCTAACGACCATAATCTTTGAGCTTTTATCACCCTCACTATGTTTGTCTCCTTATATAAACTCATTACTTTTTCATTTGTTCTTCTAACCATCCATATTCAGTTCTTTTTATCTAAAGATTTTCTTTAGTACCTTCCTCCCACATACCTCTAGTCTTGCTTGTTTAGTTTTATTTAATATCTATGATTCGCTAGCATATGTAACGATTGGTCGTACCACTGACTTGTATAATATTGTCTTTGGTTGCCTAGAAATATTTTTATTCCTCAATATTATCTATAACACTGTTATTTCCCGACATTATTCTGCCTTCAGTTTTATCCCCCATGTGCTGTCTTCATCAAAACGTTGTCCCTAAATATATAAATTGCTCTACTTCTTTAATATTTTATGTTTTTTCTCCATTGGTGTCGCCCTTTAAAAATTAGTGTTCTTGATGTTCTTCTTATACCCACTTCATATACTTTGTTTATGTTCTATTTATATACAATCCCATTTTTACTGATTACTTGTCTAATCTCTTTATTACATTTTTTAGTTGTTTTATTTCCTGGTACCGCAAATGCCAGGCATTGATGTTTCTTGTTGTATATAAGTCCTGAAATATTTATTTCTGCATCGTTTATGACGTTTCCCAGTACTGCAAACTGAATGTAAGACAATGGCTACGGTTTAACAGCTTGGCTTTTCTAGTTCTACTTGGCTCTGCTATAAAGGGCTTGTTTACGGTTTGTGTCTTACGAGCCGTGTTGACCCACCTGGTTCCTGGCTGGGTCCCTGAGATCCAAGTCGGCCTTTTCAGTCCCTGGTACCCCGCTGTAGCTTGGTACCCATACCAATTTCACATTATCTCCTCTGGCTAACTCGTCGAGGGTATATCCACACTCTTAAACAAAAGCTTGGAGATGCTAAAACCTTTAGGGCTGCCTGACTGTCGAAGCAGAAGTTATGCTCCATACAATTCTCTTGCTTATTTGGTGTTATTAAGAATATCATATATTTCACCCTGGAAGACTTGGCATACGAGCCCAGTGCGATACTTTGCTGTACGCCCCGGTCCTCGTAAATTCCTGCCCCTAAAAACTTGTCAGTCACACGAGTCATCTGTGCAGCAGGCTAGAAAGTCAGGGAGGAATGCGAACTGATCCAGCTTCATTTCTCCCTCTCTACGAATATGACGGCATATTTCTTTTTCAACTTTTGCTTCAGATACTCTAAAGGCTGATCTCCTAGAGTAAAAAAACTCCTCCTCTGGTTCCCCTAGAGAAAAAACTTGTTCCACCGTACTTCTTTCTTACTTGTCAAAAGCTACATTTGTATTCACCAATCTTATCTTCTACTTGTTTTACCAATGTATTTTTATATAGATAGCCAATGTTTTATATGCTACATTTAATAGCGTTATACTCCTATAGTTTTGGCAATCCAATCTGCCTTCCTTTTCATGCATAGGGCGGATAATTGCTTCCGCCCGTTCCTTTGACAGTTCCTCGTTTTCCCATACATTCTCTATCAGTTTTTGTATTTTGTAGGTTAACTAATTTTCTCCTTATTTTAATAGTTGTCGATGTCAAATTATAATTTCCTGGGCTCTTATTGTTTCTCAGTTTTCAATGTAAAGTGGTACATTGTAAAATTTTACAATGTACAACTACAATACAACTTATTATATACTCGTATTAGTAGTGATATTAATTTTAATTAGTGAAAAACTGCACAAATAATATATCTAACACAAACAACGTTTATACGAGTATTAACACAATATCCTATAATACATTTAACGCCTTCATAGCAGGATAAATCCTTCATATTAACGTCACGAGAACGCAGATTGCCTGGTCGTGATCATTATTTGTGATGGGGGTGATACATACATCTACTGACTCGAGATAAATACCAGGAAACGCCTATTATTAGTTACAATTTCATATCGCGCAGAACAACTTTGAAGCGGATTTATCAACGGGCTATACGCTGAAAATGAAATTAATTTAAGTCTCCTATTGTGCATTATTTAATCTGTGCTGTGTGGCAGTGAATTTCGCTGACCGAGTTTTCCTCGAACTCTAACTTGTAATTAGCTACTTCCGGCCCGCCGTCCAGGATGGGGGGCTGTGAACACGCTCGTGGACTCATGGATGTTCTTTTAATTAATTTTGTAGCGGTAATAGTAAGGACTACTGGTTTAACTGGAGTGCCTTACTGCCACTATAGTTCATAGTGCTAATTAGAATAGATGCCTCCATTGCCTGCTTTGGGAATTCCCGGATAATAAATTATAAAACTTTTTTATTACGATTTATGAAATTATTTATCCCGTACAGTGATAACAATGCGTATTCATTCACGGAATAGAAAATGCTCCTAAAAGCAGATCGTTTTGTGAAATTTAGAATGTTTTCAAATTATCTGATACTGAATTTGCCGACTAATCCTCTTAGCATCAGGCTAATCCTCTGAAACAAACCGCTCTGTCACAGGACGGGGACATAGTTAATTGTGTAAGATGATTGGCGCGCTTTGTATTGTAGGACTTAAACAGAATATTCTAAAGGCTAAATAATTTAATTTTTGTTCTAATAATACTATTATGATATTCAGGAACTAACAAATTGTGGTTTATATAATAACTAAACACCCATCTTCATGTCTATACTATAAACATTGGGGTAACTATTAACATAATTAATTGGTATCAAGAAAATATTATGAAGAATTTTTAGTATTTTGATACTCTTAGTTATTATATAATTACTTTTATTACTAATATTATATTATATTAGTAGTTATAGAATAGAATAGGCTTTATTAACTTGTCATATACAGAAAGGTTGTACGTTTATATTCATAACATCAAAAAAAAATACAATTGAAAAGTACTTCCAAAAAGTAAGCTATTTAATAAAAGACATAAAATCATCAATGGAATAAACATACTGAGAACATAATTTTTTTTGCGAATGTGTAAAATTCTCTATGAGACATTATGGTTTACCTGATCATGAATAAAATAATTGTTGATAATGTTATACAGGCTAGTAGGTAACTTGATTGATGCGTGTCAGTGTATTAAGAATTCAGACAGATTTTTATGGACAAGCATCAACTATTTTGACGGGATTGAAATGTTTCACTGGGTGTAGATAGCAGTAGCGTTACAGCTCCGAATTCATAAATGTAAAGCTATAGCAGAAACCTGACGATGTTCGTAGAAGAAAATAGAAAAAAGAATGAAGAACCTGCTCTACCACATCTATTGTAAAATATGGACAACGTTTATTGTGATGTTAAAACCGATTATTTAATAAACCATGTGAAGTATTAGAAATGACAAACATATGATCATTAAATTTCATTATCATCATCATCTTAGGAACTTGAACCCATATTAATAATTAACGGTTCAACCTCATCTTAACGTAGGTACTTCACGTTCCCAACCTTTGTTTACAATATCTTCTACATATCTAACACAATTTTACAAAATATCTGGAGTAATTTGATCGAAAGCTTTTTGCCACATCTCTAAAACTTGTTTGCCTCCGTAACTAACTTCACCAATATGTCGATCATAATAATCTTTAAAAATGCCCCACAATAATTCTATTGGAGTATATTGGCAATAGTAAGGTGGTAATCTCAATACTTGACGACCATTTTTCTAGAAGTTGATCTATGGCATACCATGAGGTATGTTTGTGCCGGTTGCATAAATTTTAATTTAAAAGAACAATTTCCAGATTATGTTTCGAAAATATTATCCCTTTACAAGAAATCCATTCTTTTAGGGTTGTTTTATTCAAGAAAGTAGTAGGAATTGGCCCTTCCAAAAAACTATGGTAGAAACCATTATTCATCACCACTATCGAAGGCTTCGTAAGATTTGGAACCAATTTTTCCGATATTCTTCCATTTCTTTAAAGAATTTTGGTCCATTGAATCGTGGTAATTGACGTTGATTTCGTACAAAAAGTAATGAAATGAAGCCTTTTGTATGAATCCACCCCTGGTTCCAGCATGTAGCACAACAAAACATCACTTCCTATGTGACCTGTTTTACAACTTTTACACTATTATCTTGCCAGGTTCTCTTAAATCCTCCTTAGGCAATCCATGTTTCGTCAAGGTACACAAATTGCGTCGGATATCTCCTTATAATTTCATTAGATATCCACCTATATTCTTGTAAAAAGCTATTCTCTTACTTTCTATGTGAGGTTGCTCACAAAGGAAAGGTCTGTTACTTTCCTGGCAATCGAATCGGAGGGTAAACATGTGTTTAGATATTGTCAATAAATGATAATATAATGTAAATACCTTTTATGCAACAGTCCTAAACAATTCATAAGAAACAATTAACAGTATACATAATATGCCTACCTGGCAAATATATATTCATAAAAAACCGCCGCCCGTTTTAACTTCATCAGAGAAGAATGGGTGACGAGAAAACTATTAAATATAAAGTACCTAAGTGATAGCACTAAGAAGTTGTTTTTAATAGATTTTGTAAATTATGAAATAAAAAGTACAAAATATAATCATGTTAGGCCAACTGGCATACGATTAACTTGATAATATCCTGACGGGACTGAATAAATATGGTGATTTATCATGGTTCTGGGTTGAAAATCAATAAAAGTTGGTTAGTAAAAGTCAAAATATAATTTGATTTCTAACGTCTTTAATCTTTGCTAATTTTAATTGAGAACCATAGAACCATTAGTGTAAATATTCTGTATATATGTGTACCTAATTGCAATAATAAAAATATTATTCCAACTCAAAATAATGGTTTCAAATAAAGAATATTTGAAAAGAATTGTCCTTATAG
Organism: Tetropium fuscum; assembly: GCA_964058915.1. Taxonomy (NCBI): domain Eukaryota; kingdom Metazoa; phylum Arthropoda; class Insecta; order Coleoptera; family Cerambycidae; genus Tetropium; species Tetropium fuscum. The sequence continues at coordinate 21,796 of CAXKVY010003950.1, read as the reverse complement.
CACAAGAAATTATTGCACAAACCGTAACTCCATATATGTTTGGTTATCTGATATCTAACACATCATTCTCTCTTATATCATACCTACTTATTTTTATGTTATGTGCTGGTAGTATCCCTATATACACTTTTGTTCGAGTATCCAGACTAGGGCACTGTTCCGCTCTTAGAAATACTGCAAACACTCAATAGAAAGGACGCCTTTCATTGTGGTCTCCTCGACAGAACAATACCGGTGATTACGTCAATATCTCGATTGACCCTTAACCTCAAAATTCTACCCGTCTCACAAAAAGGCCAGTTTCATTTATATGTAGCCCGTGGGTTATAAAAATGAATACTATTCATTATTCATGGTGTCTGACGGAAATAGAACTTTTTAAATGACAGCACCTAGGGACCCTTTATATGGAAATTATTTTCACGAGGTAATCGGGTTAATGTTTAAATTCTCTGGAATCTGGAATTCGATTTGCTGCCTTAAATATAAACTGAACTGAGTTAGTAGTGGTTTGTTATTAAAATGACCCTATATACTTATTTATTTTAGGATTGTGAAAGTTAAATTTTGCACAAAAATTTAATATTAATTATCTTTATTACTACTTTGCAGAGATTATAATGTATGAAGTAATTGTTATGAATTTTAAATTAATGTTGGAAGAAAAGATATTGGATTGCATTTAACTAATACAAATATTATTCATATAAATTTGTTATTGGTCGATAGTAGTCTGACAATAACATATGAAAACGATATCAGCTTATTCTACCTGAGATACCCTATCATAACTTTAAAACTACAAATGACATGGGATATTTAAATCCTGGGCGACCAGAGAAATATGTAAAATTAAACAATCAGAACAAATATGATGGAAATGGTGTTTGTTATTACCTTGGTTGTCAAAGTTAATCCTTGAAGAAAAAATAAAAGATGTGTGGACCTCTGCTAGTGGAATACGGCAACTCCAAAATCTCCGACATCCTTGTTCTAGTTCGAACAGCTCAAAAGAATTTGCAGAAAAGGAACAGCATCAATTCTCATTAGATTCCTGAGAAGAACTTTCTTTATATATTGTTACTTTGTAGAACTACTTTACAGCCTTACAATGCTCCTTTGGATACGATGAAACTCCTGCTTACGTATCTAGGACACCATAGATACTGGTTTTAAAATTATTAAAATTCTCAGAGATTATTTATTATAAAACGTGGCTATCGTTTAGTGCTAGAACTCTTTTCATTGTTTGTTTGTACGGAAGGAAGTCTAGTATCTTAAACAAAATAATACTTCCTTGGTTACCTACCCTACTCTTGAAAAAACACTTCTATAGCTAATGACATTTTGTCATTATATATTAATTTTAAAATTACGCTACATATATTGTTTAAAACTTATCACTACATATATTAATAGTCTTTGCACTTTTATATTCACTTTATACGTGTCATCTTGGCTTTATATGTGTCATCTTGACACTTTATATGTGTCACCCTTGTTTCCATCTTGAACTCACTCGGTGATATATGTCTCAAAGGTGTCTCAAAAGATAGGTGTCTCAGAAGTCAACGTCAGTCCTTGAGCCGATAGGCCAGCTCATGGCTGACCTGAATAACCTTAATAAAAAATAGTTTTTTAAATATTGTCTCTTTAATAATTTGGTGAAATCGACACATTAGATCAGTTTTTGAGTATCTCAGATACCATTCCATATTTTAAAATTACAGTTTTTGTTACGCAAACCTGAATAGCCGTTGTATTAATTACTCTCTAAAATATAATAATTACTAGTGCCATTGCTAACATATAGCTAACACTTATAGCCTTCATACTGTTAAAAAATTAGCACGCTTACCTGGCAAGTTATTTTTAAAAAATGCGAATTTAATAAAGTCCAAAGCTTGAACTGCGACCACTTCAGTTCAGTTCATTGCTTTGAAGGATGGTTCTGGGCTCGATTACAATTTGCTGAAGTTACAAACCTACTTTCCTGTTAATAAGGTAGGATAACTTGTTAACAGGAAAGTTCCTTCTTGATCCTTACGCCACAAGTCGTCTATGCTGGATGTTTCACGTGATTTACATTAGGCATTAAAAGTTGTGATTGATTGGATAAAGGATTTGACTGATCAAGTGCATAAATCAGCAAAGTGTGCACAAGTTCAGGAATTACCGAATTTACGGATTAAACTACTGTAAAGTTATGCAATCTGGAGTTGCAGTTGACTACAATGGCTTTAATGTAAAACAGTACAGTCGCTAATCACTGAGGTTACTCTAAATGCATCTGCGTGCATTAAATTAAAAGTCACTGTAATTATCACGGATATTGGGAGTTTCTGTCTTGTTAATTTTGTATGCAGGTGGGCTGGAATTGTTTTCGACTTCTTTTCTCATATAGGAGAGATGATAATAGCCCCAATTGCGAAGGAGGGTGACATATTAAAGAAGGTTGATACTGGGACGAGAGTTACTCTACGTGACATGGAAAATTAAATATTTCTTTAGAAACAATTTCCATCAAATTAAATTAAATGTAACTTACATTTCTGTTTTAGACTGCTTAGTAATTAACAATGTATTATTAACCACAGTACGACCGCCGCTCGTACTCACATAACGGATGATATAGTGCATAATACCGATAACAATGAATTAACATGCCTAATATTATTAGATTTCAGTAAGGCGTTTAATACGTTGGATCACAGAATACTGTTAAGGAGGCTCACCTTTTTTGGGTTTGATATGAATTCAGTATACCCTTCATACACAATTACTTTAGTGATCGAACGCAAATGGTTTGGTAGCTTGACGTTGGACAAGGTTCGATTCTTGTCGTTTTTCATTTATATATAAAATTTTCACTTGGTTTCACTTGGTAATGCTCACGATTATGAAGACGACACCTAGATATATCATAATTTCACTATTGACGATATAATTTCCACAAACAATATAATCAATCAAAAGATTTAATTTCCCTTGTACGTAATTTAAAATCAAATCCAAATAAACCTCAACCTTTGGACAAAAAAAGACTTACTGTAAGTAATAGTTATTTGCTTAATATTTCACTGGGCGGCGTTAATTTAAAAATACTCAAGGAATGTAGAAACTTCGGTATCTGGTATGACTCAAATTTACGATTTTCTAAACATATAAATCAGATAGTAAAAGCCACTTACAGCACTTTCGAGCAATTATACCCTCAAATCAGGACCTTAAGCTTGATCAGGACCTTAAGCTAAATTTCTGCGTCCTTAATCTTTTCAAAGCTTTCATATGGGGAAGTTTGGATCGCATTTATATAAGACAGACAAAAATCAATATCAGAGAATTCAAAATTCGCTTCTCCTACAGTATTAGGAAGTTTGATCATGTAAGTCATATATTTCAGTTGGCTTTCAATAATAAATTTTAAAAGTAAATTAAAACAATTCATTAGAGAAACCCAGAAACCTTCCATATGACATACCATGAAGTTATATATATTTTTTAAATTTTATACATGCAAATTAATTGCAAAGAATCAATAGTTATTTTTTATTTTTTTAAGGTATATTTTACCTTCCAAGTAAGCAGTATATTATATTTATTATTGTTTCGTCCATGTTGGAAAGCAGCTAAAATTCAAATTATTGATTCATCAAATAATGTTTCCTGTAAATACCAATATTTCGGGTACGTACGTACGTATACCGCAACAGTCAATCAAGAAGCTTCTATTAAATGGGGTGATATGTTACACCCAGATTTGAATATTACGAGATTCCTTCAACATTTCGGTGGTTGATCAAATTCATTGAGTAGCGTAATATATGCGACACCAAATAGACTTTGGCCTTCGTTGGTGTGCACAAATGGAAATGGTAATTACGGTTTCCTGAAGTATTACAAGATTAAACAGGTAGATCAGGTTTCCTAGAGTTCCTTATATCTCATACGAGTATGTATCTGAACCTTTCCATATTTATATTAAAATCCACATGATCTTTACGTATATAATCCGGATTTTATATATTTTTCATTCATCTACGAGTATGTATATTACGAGTCATATATTATAATGTCTATAATCTCACATGTTATCGGAAAATTTTGTGTGTAGTATTGCATTTATTTTATCAGCAGTATATATTTTACAACTACTGCAGAAACTTTATTTGGGGGGTTGTCTGAGTTCCTCTCTTGTATAGAGTTACTTCTCCAATTTCAGAGCAATATTTGTTCTTTTGTGCATTTGTAACTCACATCTCCGTAATATCTAACATATTAAGAAACATTTTACATACCTTAATCCGCCGTATTGCCGTTGAGAACTTTGTATACAAATTTATAGGTTATTCCTAATTTTTCTCTTTGACAGCTTGGGTACTGTTTTTGGGCACTTTATTTCAAATCTGGATACGCGGTTATATATTTGTTTCTTTTCCCTTCATATTAATATACTTATTTATTATATAAAATTTTTGTATTTCTATCTCTTTTTACCTGGACCTTTATCATGCATTACTCTTTATCGATTACTTCATCGATTATTGCTTCGATTATGCATCGATTATTCCAATTCCAATTATGGTGCTTCTAGTTAGTTTCATCTTTACTATTTTACAACACATTTTTTAGAAATACAATCATCTAAGTAGATGGAAAGCACCAAATCATAGGCGCACATAGGCGCCTAATTAGTACTAGTTCCGATTGCATACTGTTTTCACGTTTTACGGGGATTTTGTGTAGGTATATATTTTAAGCGTCTAACAGAGTTAGAGTTCTCGTCTAAACGAGAACATAAATCACTAGAAAAAATTAACATAATTGGACATTTGACATTGGACAATTGGATTATATATATCAACGAATTCGCAATGGTTCCCGCTAGTGAGTGAGATAGTTTTCAATGCTAATGAGAATAGACGAAAACTTATAATGAATGCTAAAGTAGGTACCTCAATCTACACTTTTAGCGTGTCAATATTGCATTTACGACGGAAGTGGGTCAGGAATAATAACTAAAACTGTATCACTCACTAGTCCGGACATCTGAGATCACTTCTGCTTGACTTTCAGATTAATATTTATTAATAATTATTCACTCAAGTAATATACAATATATACATCACGACCTCCATTTTGGATAAGGAACACCACACTCGGATAAAAAACGGTCTAATAAAAACACCACAGACACAGAAACAGACACAAGCACGTGCCGGGACCCAACGATTCGTCGTTTTTCGCAATTTCACATTTCTACAAAATCTCGCTCTTAAATACTCGAATCTGCGAAGATAATCTTATAGAATGTTTCATATTTTATAATTTTTCACTAGTTTAATGTTAAAACAACACTGTATTCAGGATTTAGAAATATGAATATGAAAAACTAAAATTTACGATAAGATATTCTTAAATATATGCACGTTCCTTTTACAGCTACTTTAAGTTTTATGCTAATGCAAGCACATTACTTATAAAAGCATATTATCTCTCAAGAGATGCTTGCGCTATCATAAATTTTAAATATTTCACGATCGTGTAAATCGGACTATAAGAAGCAACACCTATTTTACAACCAGTTACTCAATATCCTTAGAACAAAGAAATATATTTATATTTAATATTTCTTGTGGGAATTGCAAGAAATCTCAGTGTTTGCGCAAATATTTTTTGTCGTTTTACTAGTGATATGTTAGAGAATATGAAAGCTTTATTTAAGTATCTGTGAAAGACATTGAAGACGATATGTACAGACAAAAGGGTCTCATTACCATGCAATGGCGTTTTATGAACTACACCCATGGACATAGTAACTATTTAAGTTGAGTTTCCATTTATAGTGTAATTAATGTATATGAATTATGGTTATTATTAAATTTATGATGTTTTACCATGATTTTTTTTTGTATAATATAGAGTGTTAATATTTGTATTACTATTATGTAGAGTAATGACCCTGTTTTAGCAACTGCACCAGTTTTAGCCATTTACGCATTTAACCGGTCCTGAATAAGCTTCTATAATTCATAAAATCTTTGTGACATTTTTAATTTGCCGCTCTTACTAGATACTAAACGGCAAGTTACTGCGCATACTCCAGGCGTGTTTTAAATCAACGTCGGCCATATTGAGAAGCCATCTAGAGGCTGATATGTGTTTTGTTAACAGTTTTGTTAAGGAAGTGCATTAAAATAGTTAACTTTAGATATTACCTACACGTTACCATGTCGACAACAGGGAGAGCAAATAATGTTAAGAAATCCAAATCCATTTGTGCTAAAACTAAAAAGCCTTTGCAAATTAAACAATGTAGAAATATAAGGGACGAATTCAAAAATACACTCAACAATTAAAGCAAATGCCATGCAGTTTTAACTGAAAGCAAGCAGTACAAAATTCTAATAACTACCTTAAGACACAAGTTGGTTAAAAAAATTTCAGAAGATATAAAAAAAGTTGTGTCCTGTGAAAAGAAGTAGAAGAGGAACTTGCAAAGTTAAGGTTCGTTACCAGTAATATCAGGTGCAAATTGATATTCTCGAAACAAAAATGGGCTTATATTATCGGTGCGGAAGATAATTGATAAAAGTAAATTATCTGTTCCCTTTCTAGACAATCGACCAGGTAGGAAATGGTTTGACTCATTCCTCAAGCGTTACTTCATTATGCGACAAAAACATGCTGAATATCTTACGCGCGCACGAGCTGCTGTGACTGAGGAGAAAATACCATACTGGTTTAAATAAATAGAAAAATACCTAAGAGATGATGCAAAAATTTGGAACATGGACGATACCGCCGTCTTTTTGTACCCCAAAAGAAATTATTATCGATAAGAAATTATTTTCGTCTTGGCAGAAAGACGAAAATAAGTATATGACATAACATATACTATAGATAAAGACAATGTCAGATAATTTACACTTTTACACCCATTAACACTTTTTAAATATGAACGTTTGCCTACTGCAGTGATTTAGGCTGTATCTGCTAATTGGGGGATAGGAAAAAGTGCTGGATGCAATCTGTACCATTTTTTGAAAATTTTGGAAATGTGTTTTACCTATTTATAGTACAAAATAAAATTAATCTACCCATTCCTGTATTTCTGGATGGACATAAATCTCATCAATCCATCCACCTTAGCAAATTATGCAAAGAAAAATAGATAATACTAATCTGTTTGCGACCCAACGCAACATATATACTGCAACCGTTAGATGTTGCCTTGTTTTATCCCCTCAAATAATGCTGGAAGAAACTTACGAGATAATGGATTTATCACCATACTAGATGCAATATTATGAAGAAAGATGCCCTGAAACAAATAATTGAAATTAACAAATTTGCAAAGAGTATCGTTTCCGGAATTAAAGTAAGTGGTTTCTACCCGTTTACGTCAGATGGGGTGGATTATAAAAAGTACGTGGTCGGAAATGAGAACACCACAGAAAGTGATGAAGTAGTTCGCAATACAAATGACAAGAAAATTGAACTTGAGATTCTTGGCAGAATACTTAAATGAAATTGCGATAATCAATTTATTTCTTGATACGTATGATAAGAATAAAGAGTGGGAAGGATATGTTACATGTTTGCAGTTGTATATATTTTTGAAAAGATTCATTATCTACAATGGATAATATACGATGATGAAGGCAGTGGTATTTCCATTTCCCGAATGGAACGATGTGGGTGGGGCATCTAATAATTGTTCAGATTTGATAAACAATGCCGAGAAAAAGATCAATATTTTACAAGATATTGATCCTTTGAGATAAGAGAGATTGGTCTTCAATTTTCAATCGTACTCAATATGCAGCTGCACCTGCTTTTTGATGTATACAGCCAACTTCCAGAGGTCTTATTATACTAAGATAATTTTAATACGTCCTCTTGCTCCAAGTGCTCTTTCTAAAGACGAAGATGCAGATTTAAATTTAGATGGACAAAATACAGGACATCCATTACGTCAAAATCTATTAAGTAGCACTCCAGGATCATTCACTCGACCTCTAGATGATGTAATTGTAGGCGTACTTTATATGTTTCAAAATGTTTCTAGACGCCATTCCAAATCGAATGAGTCCTAAATCATAATTTTCGGTAGAATAGGCTAAGAGAAATACACCAAAATGCCACTTGTTGACCAGACTACGATACACACAATAAAATACACAATAACTACACACACGGAATAATTATAACAATATATACTATAAATAGAATCTATGTTAATACACTTAATATCAATTCTTCAGAACCCAGCACCAATGAAGTTATGAAGCTTAACATATTTAAATATGATCATATATTTAAAATTCACCTTGAATAATAGTGTTCATCAGTTAACCACTGACTTTGAGTTTTGTAAGGAAATTATTGAATAAGATTTTATTTGATTTTATTAAATATTGCGAAAAATTTCGCTTAATTTTTATTTTCTATGGTATAATGAACGTCCTGTATGTATGTGCTTTTTTACATTTAAGTATAATATATTTTTGTGCGTTGAAACAAGGAATTTTTGTCAGGAATATTATTCATGACACATAAATAGGAAAAATCATATTTGAGTAGCCAAAACCACATTATTTATTAAATTTTACCAAACAATGTGGTATTTTCCTACTCAAATAATGTTCGCTAAATAAATAATATCTATTTAATATCAATAAATAATTCGCTGTATCTAAATTTGTGGATATAAGAGGAAAATTAACAAAAAAAGTCCACTATTCGTTAATTGCAAAAATAAAATGTTTTAAAAACATATTTGCAATTCCTCAAACATTTAGCAAGATATTTCCACTGAGATATACTCTATCCTGTATGTCTCTCTATTCGAGTTCCTTGCTCGAGCAACTTATTAATTTACCCCGCAATACAATAGCGGTTAAATATAATTGTTGTATTTTGTGCCGCAGCAGCTATACACAATACGTACGTCATTAATTTTTCTTTCACACGTGCTTCGGCATCCATGATTATTTGAATAGCACGGCGCGGGTTTATGCGAGTGAAGCTCTTCCTCTTTCTCCTTATCTCTGTTCCTGGAGGCTCGAGGAGAGGATCAATGTGATTAACAAAAGTGTTTAATTAATATCGCCTGAGTTGCTTCTGGTGTTAAGCTGAATAATGAGATACTAATAATAAATCGGTAACTCATTTTTTATTTTAAACCACCCACTTCTCGAAAAAGAAATGTAGGTATTAATAATTTGACTTAAGTATATCTGCAATTTAATTAAGTAAGAAATAGACCGGGAGATGGTAAGGCTGGATTGGCTGGATGGTAAGGCTGACAATACACTCGTTACTTTCAAAGAAACTTTCAACAATAAAACGCGATCTTGGAAACCGGATAAGGTTTTCAAAGTACGTTACTCTCTATTTACCAGTACGTTACTGTCTATTTAACAACAATTATAACAATTAGTAGTAGTATACAGAATGTAACTTTATATAGTTATTTTTTTACTTGAATTTTTATACTTTGGTACACCTTGTATTTTTTTTGTTTTTCTATCGAACGAAGTTATGACCTCAAAATGTGTCACTACATTATGGGCCACCCTTTGCAATTATTGTCTGCAACTATTAGCAGCTTGAGCAATGGGAGTATGGATGTCATGTCCACATCGCACGAGTATGAAGTAGGTCACTCATCCGAGAGCGATGTGGGCATTCCATTCGAGCTGTACAGTATATTTTTTCTGCGCCCTATCGACGAAAAAAGATCAATAAGAAAACCGTACCGTTTTTAAATTTGATTTGATAGACACAATATACTCGTCGAGATTTTCATCGTCCCATTTAATAGCATATTACATCACATGAGTTTTAAATAACGTATTATATATTGATGAAATTTGGCAATGAAATTTGTTTTTCGCCAGTTTTCCTTTTATTTTTATATTTTTTTGAATATCGGTCTTTTTTTTTTGCTCATTTTCGGTTATCCGGAAATTACTAGCGTATTTTATACGTAAATATACAGGGTGTCCATACAGGGTGCTCCAAGACTCAAAAAAAGGGGCGAACATTTTGAGTTTTTTTTCGTTTTTCGTTGTGCAGCCGACCTCATACAAGGCGGTAAACTTAAAATTCGGATTCCGCACCCCAAAACATATGGAACGTCTGAGAAAATAACATCCGCAATTGTTTTACGGAAAAACCACCATTTGTTTGAGATATACTCGTATACCTAGTAGTAGTAAGTAACAGAATATGCGCAGATCGTTGTACATGTTAGATGCAACTTATTGATTGTATATTGTACAAACTGTATGGATGGGTATCATTAAAAGCAAGTTTTAAAAATCCTAAGTATACAAAACAATGTGCTGTAAAGGATGTAAACGCTGCCGTCAGCGTCACCGAGACGTGGTGACGCATAAATCGAGGAATGTTACAATGCTTATATGGCCGACCCTGCTAACAATCGGATGGGGAATTCAACATGGGAACATGGCCATATGGATGGATATTCTTAAAACAAAATTAAAACGAGAGCACATCCGCATGTTGCTATTAGATGCGGCGGATGCTTAAATAATCATAAACACAATTTATTACAATTAGAGCAATACGTTGAAGTAACATAATGTGTGCTACATTTATTCGATCGTTTGCTTATCGCCGAGATATAAAATATTCATGAGTATGTTTGTAACAAAAGTCTCAAAATTTAAAATACAATTTATTCAAATTTTGAACTTTACTCAAACTATGTAAAATATTAACGGCTATAGTGTTTTCGTTTGATATACAAACTAGAGCAAAAAATTGTGTGGCATTTTACAAAGAAAATCCGTACTAATTACTACAGAGGCGGTAAATCACATCACTATGCAATACAAAAGGATATTTAGTGTAAAATTGTATATTGCCACTATTTCTTGTGAATAGAACTAGGGTATCCAGTCCGCGGCATAACATATTGGTTGCTATCTCTCTTCAACTCATATAAATCCCATTTATCTTCTCGCCCACTTAGAGGCCACCTGCATGAACAAGCCGGCAATTTACTGGCTTTACTGCTCAATGGCGTATCATCATGCGCTACCAAGGTGAAGTGACTTCAAAAGATGTCTTATTATGTCATATTCATATATGTGCAAAACTTTAAGCCAAAAAACTTATCTAGTTTTGAATGTATTTAAATTATATTGAAAAAATTTAGCATGCTGCGTGTACAACTTAGTGCTCAATTTAACCGATAACAATTTAAAATAAAAAGAAATAAATTAAATTGCTATTGCCCAGCAAGGATCACGGGGAGATAAGAGCACCCCTTGCCAGGATAGAACGTGGTTACTTATTATTAGTATAGGTAAGACTGTTAGTAAAATTTATAACAAATTAACTCACCAATTTGCAGGATATATTATTATTTGCACATATAGTTACACTCATATTGGTATTTTTCAATGTCACTTATTAGTAGCACTGTTCACAAAAACTATTCACTATTCACTATCTGAAAATGAGTCACTTTCACTACTGTCTTCATTTACATGTATTATGACTGGTAACGGGAGTATCCGGAGTATTCATTCCTCTTGCTTTGGCAATTTCATCCATTACATACTTCTTAAAAGCTGAAAAATGTTGCCTTGCCAATGTCAACATTTCAGCTTTAAATAGTGAATCGCCGTGTTCAATGTTTCTTTCTTCCAGCCAGTCTTTAATTTGCCCTTTCCGCCATGCAATTGTGGGCAGCTGCTGTTCTGTTCTACGAGAATGATAAGGAGCATTATCCGTCACTATAACATATCCTGGTTGTAATTTGTCCAGAATTCCTTTGAACCAATCCTCGAGAACGGTGGAATTCATGTATTCATGGTAATCGCCTGTTTTCTTGGATTCGAAAGTTAAAAGACCGTCATTTACAAAACCACATTCACTAACAATATGCACTATTATTAAACGACGTCCTTTTCCAGTGCGTATCTTCAAGCCTGTAGACCATCCTTCCATAAATGCCTAACGAGAGCTCTTTACATTCTTATCTTGCCACACTTTTAACACACCGTATTCTTCATTTACCCATGTTTCATCCAAATAAAAATCGATACCGCGTTGTAAACACCTACCTAATACGGTCAAGGACACAATAACTCACCGAACACCTACAACTGCCACTGAGACAATAACAAAAAATATCCGTTAATACAACGCACGAAATTATATGCGTGCACCTATATGAACCTATGTGTGCGTGAACCTATATGCGTGCGCCACCACCCTATAGATGTCTTTCCAGGCGATACCAACAGATGAAACGTTCGCTCGGAATAAATAAAAACAAATACACTTATAGTTCGCATCCAGTTAACAATATTGTTTTTTTTACTTCCTATATTAGGATAATTGCGCGCGCCACTGAGCACCGCATTCCACTAGTTTGCATATCGAACGAAAGCATTACTACAGAATGTCTTAATTTTTTGATAAATTCTCCTTAGTTGTTCTTCGTGTCATCATTATCGTAAACTTTCCTGCCTAATAAGGCCCAAAATTCTTCTGTGTGTACTTCTTGGGGAACAGGAGGCTTATCTTCTCTGGGTACAAATGGGACATTATTGTCCCTCCACCTGCAACAATTCTCTAATCAGACCAGAACAGGATTTGACCATAATTGTGATGATCGTTTATAAATCGTAACAATTTACGGAAACAATAGGTACAATATGGTACAATAATTTATTAACCTCACAGAGATACACATGGTACCTATATATGGCATGTCAATCAAATACAATATAAACACATAAATAGTATAAATAAACTAAATAAACATGCAAAATAAATATAAATATAAAATAGAGGTAAAATATATGTTAAAAATAAATAACTCGGACGAGGTATCTCGGACACAAACTCCATCAACGCTATAATAACCACCTTCATTTGGTTGTGGTTGTAATATTTTTAAATGAATCAGTGCTGTTGATTTTACGCACTATATTTGGTAATGCATTGTACAAACTGATACAATTATATCTTCAAATAGACTATAGATCCACAAAGAGATCTTCATTCTTCAGGTCTAGTTGAACGCAGTTGTTCTTCCACCCACCTATTCCGGGAAAATAAGCATACTCGTAGTAGGTACATCAACTCATATACTTCGTATGCTCCTTCAGAAGAGCCACATTTTAATTTAATTTTTTTTTTATTTGTAGCCCATATCTTAAAGTCATATGGAGGAGTATATATACGAAAGAGTATATTTTGTTGATAATATTTTATGATCAACCAAAAAGAAATAAAATTCAAATGTAGCCTATATCCAATTTCATGTTGAAAAGAGTAAAAATTTCATTTGTCTTCTGATTCCTAACATAGTAATTTTATTAAAAAGTGTATTAACATTATATGCAAAACTTGTTTCATATAGTACTACAGGAACTTTAGTCGGAAATTAATAGTAAAAACATTTTTAAAAAAAAGCTTTTATTTAAATGTTCTATAAAGAAGAAAATAAACTTTAAATTCAATTAAACCCATCAATTTATTACTTTACACAATTTATATTATATGAAAGCTTGTCGGGAGATTTACATATTATTTATTTCTTAGAATTACTTATAGTCCAAGCATTATGTCATGGCCCAATGTTAAATTTGCAGAAATTCCTACCTGGATAAAAAAAATATGGCCGTAAAAAAATAAAATTTAAATATGAGTTTCTATTTTTTTCAATTCGCGCCTGAATGGCGAACTTAACCTAAAAAAATACGCAAAGTTACAAAAAACGGTTTTCTGTAAATAACTAAAAAATAACTATAGCTCATATCGAAAAAAGTTAAATGAGGACGTTGTAGATATTAAAAAAAAATATCAAAGTGCTTCTATAATAATTTTCGATATTTTTTTTACTTTTCGAGTTATATCGAAAATACCGCTAAAAATCGAGTTCTCTAGAACTCAGAACTAAAACTTAACTACAATGTTTCCATACTTGTTACTTGGGGTAGATATAGCTCATAGAAAGATAAGAAAAACTTTTTTGACAAATTTCAAAGTATTGGTTATCGAGACATATCGATTTTACGAGAAAAAAATCTTCTCTCTTAAGTTCGCTATATCTTTTCGGGGGCTCGTGCCAGAGCATCCAGTAATTGCTTATATTGATCGGGAACAGTTGTATGGACTTATTTTATTTCAAGGGTCAGAAAATGAATTTGAAAACATTGTACTTTTTTTGACATGTTTTGTTTTAATAACTTTCTTAATTTTTATTTGGCCGAAATGGCAGCTAAGGGAATAAATTTCTGACATTTTTTCAAGAATTTAAAAAAAATAACTGATTTCGCGCAATCAAAATGACTCGCGCTTGCAAAATCTTAAGTATTTCGGCTTCCAGATCACCTACAATAAATCCTTTTAAACTTAAGCTGTGGTAGCTCGACACGAATATCATATTTTTTTTTGGCTTTAGAAACCCAATAGATCTACAAATACCTAATTTTTATTTACTCTCCCAGATTTTTTTTGCTTTTTCGACATTTTAATTATTCTTTTCTGTTACCATAATATTTTTCATGCGATGCTTCAATTTTTTGCGTAATTAATCATACTCACGTTATATTTGCTGATGTCAATGCCGGTTGAAAATTTCACACCTCTAGTTTAAAACCAAGATGCTTTATTTTGACTCGTTACCATGACAACCTGAACAATTTTCAGAATTTTTTTCCATTCGAGGTGACAAATAAGAGGAAATTTTTTGACAGTTGATAAGGTAAACATATATTATATGATCTACACATTGCCATATTATCTATTTTCTTTACAACCATTAAATAATGTAATTGTTCTTAATTCGACATATCTAGGATATAATATTTTTATTTATTATTCTCTATAAAGTTTAATTTAACATAAAATACCAATTGCATTATTGTAAAATGCCAAGTTTGATTTATACTTGGGGTGTGACATTTTCTTACGGAATACCACCCAAGCGTAAATTATGCCTGGAATTTTATTTTTGAGCACGAATATTTTAAGAAAATTATATCGGTGACCTCAAAAGAAAGAGTCACGGTGATCTCAAAAAAAATTTTGGAAATAATTTAAGCTCTTGTGATATTATAAGTGAAAATTAAATAAAAACAGAATATTATTCAGGTTATTTAAAAGAATGTAATTTATTTAAACAATTATTTTATTATGAAAATAGCTATGTATTATGTACAAAACCATTATTATAAAAAAATTATTATAATGATTTTGTACATAATACACAGATATTTCCATAATAAAATTATTGTTTGTGATTAAAAAACCCTTCAGAAGTATATTAACACATTCTTCTCCTCTTCGTTGGATAATCTTCCGATTCACTTTCTTTTTCTTCTTCATCCACATTTTCGTGAAGAATAAAGTCAAAATCATTGAAAGAATTTTCTCATCATTGTCTTGCATGAGCACTTTTTTACGCCCACATACTTTTGTTTTTCAAGCACCTGGACAGCTGCCTATTTTTTTACTATAAAAGTGCTATAACATTAATGGTGTTATAACATTAAGGGCTCAGTGTACATTGGTGTTAGTATGTTGTCAGAGATTTTGCCAGCCCCACTGACTCACATCGTAGTCGTTACCTAACCATTTTTGTATTTGTAAATAAACTCTGAAGGCATGTTGTTTGTAAGCCCCTTCATATGAAGGAATATTTTCTTCATGGAGGAATATATCTTCTTGTTTATTGCAATATAATGAAGAAATTATCATATATAATACAAGAAGTGCTCTGGGTTTTGCTGGCATTATTTGTCATTCTGAATATGAGTTGCTGCTGTGGCGAAAATAATTACGAGCGCGAAGCGCGAGTTATTATTTTTCAAAAACAGCAGCAACGAGTAATGAATGAATGATAAATATTGAGGCAAAACTGAGAGCACGAGTTGTATTCGGAGGATAATACAATGAAACGAGAATATTCATTTTGAAAGAACATCAAATAGTAGATATATAATTAAATGCCAAGTTGCTGATAATTTATTTGACGTTTATCTGACGTTGATCTGACATAATTTAATTTCTTGTCGCTCGCTTCGTGTAACTTCCAAAATAAACTGGTGTGGTAACAACTATTGAAGTACCTACAATTCGCTAAGAAGTAGCAAAATCAACTTCAAGTAATACAAAAAGATTCACATTAGGGAACATTCCAATATTGTTGGTTTAATGGTTTATGAGTTTTATTTTACAATAACATAAGAATAAAGCCTTGCCCAAAATATGAAAAATGTAAAAAAGGCAATAATAATGGTAGGATTTGTTAATTTGTTCAAAAAGTTTTCTGAAACAAATTAAGAGTTTTTACTAATGATTTGATTGCAACAGCTGAATATAATGTTAATTGTTTAGTGTCAGAAAATAAGTCAAAACTGAGTTGCATTAGCAAACTTAATTTTTGTACTAATTATTAATATTAAGTTAATAATAATCATTAATCTAAATAAATAAATAATATATTTTGTTCACTGAAACATACAATTTTTCACACCCCAGTTCATATAAAAAATATAAAAATTAGAAGATAACCCACAGAAAAATATATTTTGATTAGGTACATGGACTAAAATATCCATACAAAATTTCCAGTCCAATCAATTCAGAGTTTTAGCATTGAAACTCTTAGGCATTGATTACGTAAAAACTATTAATGTTATCGATAAACTTTATATTACCTTTTTTTGTAGAGAATTTTCCGGTTTTTCTTTTTTTTATAAATAAACCTCATATTGATGGGAATATATTGGGAAGATATTGGAAAAATCGAAAAAAGTACTTTTTTGGCGGGTTGTCCGCTGTCAAAAGTTATGCATACACCGGGATATTTGGGACTTGATATGAATATTTGGGATTATTTGGGAAGCTGAAAGGTACGTGTACACCAATTTATAGCTCACTATATTTTTTTCCTTAGTGAAATGCTAAACTTCCTTGACTATAATAGAGCTGAGGTATGTTTGGGTACACTATACACATCCTTATGCGGAGTGGTAAGTCCATGAACGTCACTACCTTTGATTAATATATCAAATAAATATTTAGGTTGCCGCAGATTATAAATAAGGCATGCCAAGTGAAAAAAAAATGAGATGGTAGAGATTTTTAAAATCCGTTTTTAAAATTTTAAAATGTATTAAAAATCCTGTCCGCCACTCTTTTGAATCAGTTATATTGGTAGAGATAATGGGGGTGTCAATTTTAGGAGATACCCTGTACAAATTAAGTGTCTTGTCCTTCGGCTAAATTATATCCGTACGCCCTTGTGTTTCTATGTAGTCCCGACGCATTTCCGAACAATAAAGAAAGCTCGGCCGCTCCAGATGTTCCTTACTTGCGAGTCTCGAATCCAATTCGATAGGACAAAACCCGACAGTGAACACTGATTTCTTTCGCAGCTGTCCGTCTTTCTATGCGCACCTCAGCTTGCCTACTTGAATTGTGTCTTGCCAGTTTGCCGTTTATCTTCCCGCTTCCCGGGCTTATTTTGCGCTTTTATCGCGTTAGTGCGGTAGTGGATAATTGCTTAATATATTATTTAGTGCCCGTAAATTGCTGGTATGTGAAGGTATTTATAATGTTTTTATTTAAATTCTAATAGAAGTAATATTATATTACTTTGTTATTAATATACTTCCTGTTTTAAAAATTTGTAGTTTTGAATCAGGAACATTGACAAACAGTTCGTAGCTCATGAAATTTAATAATATAGTATGCATCCCTAAGTAGTGAGGTACAATGTTTCGATTTCATACTTAAATAATAATACCTGATATGTTCATATTGTAATACTAGCAGACATATCTCAATACGGCAGACAAACTAGCTCTGCATGGAATAGCTATTTATGTAACCAGTTGGGAAAAGTACTATTTTGCGTAATGAGCAAAAGGATGCGACTCCCAATGCGTTTCTCAACTTGTTTTATACAAGATGTTTTCTAATTATCACCAATGTTATATTTTAAGAGAAGAAAACTTAATTTTATACGTTTGAAAAAATCCAGTAGGTTGTAATGGTTTGACAGTTTGTCACTTTCATAGCTTGTCAGTTTCATAATTGTCTTAATAATCTACTATGAAACCTACCATGAATGAATCGTATGTTTCAATTTTTTTGTGTGTATAATTTACCTCATTAAGTCGTAGGAATATGTTATCGAAATAGTTAATTCATATTATCAATTAATGAGTCGATAATTGAGAAAGTAGTTCCCGAAGATTAGAGATTATTTTTAATTTAAAATTTGCAAATTACAATAAATTAGATATCCAAACACATACAACTAGTTTTCCACAAATCCAATTTTGAGATTTACCTACTATTTAAAAAAAATGTCTTTGTCACAGGTTCAGATAATAATATTAGTCTTCGTTAGTCGAAACCACGGAGATATAAGTCAATTAAATTTTGAGTGGGATGTACTATATAAGTTCCTCAAAAGGATGCGACTCCCAATGCATTTCCCAACGTGTTTTGTACAATTTTTTTTCTAATTTTAACCAATGTTATATTTTATGAGAAGAGAACTTAATTTTATACATTTGAAAACTATCCAGTATAGGTTGTAATCATGATACTAAGAGTACAAGATATGATCACTTGGGAAACGCGTTTGGAACAAACTTGCGCATGACGTCACCGCGTGACAAAAATTTATGGCGATATATGGAGACGGAAGCTTTTTACATGGTTTTATTATAAAGTTTCGTTATGATTCTACTCGATATAACTATTTTGGACATTGTTTAAGTATACAGGGTGTTTATGAACTTGAGAAACATTTTATATTTTAATTTTTCTCAGTTATTAAAGCACTTTCATTAGGTTTATTTTTTGTAACG
Organism: Tetropium fuscum; assembly: GCA_964058915.1. NCBI lineage: Eukaryota > Metazoa > Arthropoda > Insecta > Coleoptera > Cerambycidae > Tetropium > Tetropium fuscum. Next base: position 2,915 of record CAXKVY010003950.1, on the reverse strand, counting down.
CATTTACTTTTAGCATAATATATTATCATGAATTAAAAATAATCTCCCAAGTTATTAAATGCCCTGTATAGGTAGGTACAAAAAAGAACAAGCCAACCCAACCAACATGATATTCCCGCTAATTAAAGGGCCTGTACCCCGAACACTGGCAAATATCTGGTGTCGGAGAGCTGGGAGCTGGTACTTTGCCGTTAAAGGTCTACTACGGCACGAACTGGAATCAATGACTATCCACGTCTATAATCCTTGAACTGGAATGGCACTTAGTAGAAGGATTGTTTGTAAAGAACCTGTACATTAATTAGTAATTACGGCATTACACCTTTACTTTTCTATAACTGCACGGGGTCTTTACAGTTAAAGCAAGTGAACGGGTAAATACCTTATATATAAAAATTACTAAAAATAGATATAAATATACATTAGTTTATTTTATATAATTAATTATCAAAACCGTCACAAAATAACTAATAACATTCACATTTCCTTTAAACATACGCGCCAATTTACTCGGTTATTTTTTATTTTCTTCCCGTGGCGTGTTGCTGTTCTGATTTTGCAGATGACGGATGTTGTTTGTTTGGTTTTTGGATTTTTTATATTTATATTGCTGATTAAATTCGTACAATAATTATTATTCGTACATAGTGCAGTTTTTTTACTATTTAGAGCAGGCATCAATTTAGCATGTACGCACAACCGCACGAAAGATAAGTTTTGACATAACCATACCTAAGTTTTATTTGGCATCTTTAGCCTTTAGCTAAGATTTTTGTTTATAACGTATATATTTCATATTCTTAATTATTTATTAATATAATTATGTCATCCATAATTAAAGAAAAAAGTAGAAGGCAGGGACGTGAAGGTACAGCATTATCTTTCAACTTCCACTTATTTTTGGGCAATTGCAATAATTTTTCTTTAACATGAAAATCATAATCAGAAAAATGCAACATATCCAAACATTTTTAATATTAAAATCATGCGTTTGGTAGCACTTTTGCACCCATAATTTGCAAATCTCTGCTGCAGTTGGAAACTAAAGTATCGATATGTACTGGAAGGATTTTTACTTTTTTTATTAATTATTGTTACTGGTACAACCCTTCATTGCATAGTAAACCATTGTTTGTCACAATCACAAATGAACAAAATAATTAAAATAACGTATTTAAACTTATAAAATAATGTATTTAAACTTTAAAATAATGTATTTTAAAGATGTGTCAAATTTGAATATTTGAAATTTGTCACGGAATGACGTCAGCAGAGGGAGAGAGATAGGGGATCGCATGCGCGTTAGCATATCTTGTAGTCTTAGTATCATGGGTTGTAATGGTGTGACAGTTTGTCACTTTCATAGCTTGTCAGTTTCATAATTGTCTTAATAACCTACCATGAAATGAATTTTATAAAACCAGTTGCGTAAAATTTTACTTTTCATAACTGGTTGTGAAAAGTAAGACCTTTGCTAACGAAATGGTTTTGAATGAAAAGTGGCACTTTAAATATCAAAACTAGAAAAAATAATATCAGATCGCGTGTTTAAATTTTTTTGCGTGTATAATTTACCTCATTGCGGTCGAAGGTAATATGTTATCGAAATAGTAAATTCATATTATCAATTAATAAGTCGATAATTATTTTAAGACGAACTTCCCGAAGATTAGAGATGATTTTTCATTTAAAATTTGCAAATTACAACAAATTAGATAACCAAAAGTATACAACTAGTTTCCAAAATTCCAATTTTGAGAAAAATACCTTCCATTTAAAAAAACATCTTTGTCACAGGTTCAGATAATAATATTAGTCTTCGTTAGTCGAAACAAGGAGATTTAAGTCAATTAAATCAATCAATTAAATTTGGAGTGGGATGTACCTACTATATAAAAATATATGAACATTTGAAATATAAGTTATATTATCTTTAAAAATACTTAAGTATTATACTTATGTGTAAATTATTGTAATTCGTTCTATTCTTTATTGTAATCTAAACAATTAGTTCCTTGATGTCAATTAATTAGTTCTTAAGGTCGCGATTTTGTAGAATGATTTTAGTGTTATATTTTTATATTGTTTTATTTTATTTATACCATTTTCATCGTTAAAATCACATTATTTTAATTCCAAACTACAGCATATGCTTATAAGATAATTTTAGGACAAAAAACTGATAGTATAACCATCACTATAATAATAGCTAGTACCTGAAACTAATTTCAATATCATATCATATGTAGCTTTTTAACTATTTATAGTTACACAAAATAAATGCATATATCTGCCTCTCCCTCTACAAAATTCGTATCTTATTCCAATGGCTCGAATTTTTGTTTGGATGGTGGAAAAATGTTTGCGGTTGTTTTTAGGCTAAGCTTTCTTCATTCTTGCTTCTTTCTTATTCTTTATCGATCTTCATCTGCTTGAAAACGTCGTCCTCTTGCTTTATTTACTATCGCACTTCTTTGCAAGTTTTATATATTGGGCATTTGTTAAAATTGTCCCAGTATGTATATCTTTTGGCATTCTCTTACTTTTCTTCAGAAAGATAACAGTTACATATAAATTTCGATTCGACATTTTCGACATTTTGAACCCCATTTTTGAAATTTTAAATAGTATCGGTATTATTTACCTAGCAATTATTATGTCTATAAAAAGTAAACCAAATAATACTTATATACCTATGCTACGATCCAAAAATAATAGAGATTGGGGAAAATTAATCTACGACTAAAGTTATTACATTACGTTGATATAATATGTTAAATTTTTTGAGAATTTAGATCCTAGGTACATATACAATTTTTTTTATGTTAGCAGTTTGCAGTATGTTGTACGAGGCATGTTTTTTTAAGTAAGGGCCGATTTGATATATAAAAAAAACAAGTAAACTTTGCATAACA
>CAXKVY010003949.1:0-22286 GCA_964058915.1 Tetropium fuscum | reverse complement strand
TTTAGTCTCCTTGATGATGGATTATTGTCATGGCGTATACCTAACAAGCGCATGTACTTCTAATAATGGGGTGTGATAGCTCGTACCTACTGACCATACTAGATTATTTACGACATAAACATACAATGTTTAGAGATATTGGTAGTGCCAGGTTTTGGGATATTATTTGATTGTAGTACTTATTTATGAGAGTGGCAGCTAAATATCGAATGCTAACAGTTGAATATCAAAATGCAACACTAATGTGTTGTAAACAGTAGTCTAAATTTAATGATGGTGTTTACAGCGTTTAAGTAGAATGTAATTAATGTGTCACAGCTGTAATGATTAAATGGCACACAAATATGTATTTCCAATATTTTTTTATAGAAGTGCGTTTCCCAGAATGTCTTTCAATTTATAACATGTTATGTCGTATTATAGGATAGGTGAATAAGAATTATAAGAATACTTAATTACATTGTAAGTACAAGATGACATTTATAATAATAATAGTATTTTAAAAACGGGCCAATATATTATTGACAATATAGCTTACTTTACCAAGAGCTGATATAAATCTTTGACTTAGATGCTTTATATGTTACTGGTTACCCTAATATAACGAATTATTTTTAAACAGTATAAGTAGGTGGTCTCTCAAGACAAGTATAGATGGACTAAAGGACTAAACATTTAATTTAATCAATTTGTTTCGTTTTGGCAGATCATCTCCATATATTTCCAGAAAATCTACTATTTTTCTTAAGTAAAATATATGAAAATTGAGCAATAATAAAAATACATTTGGCAACTATGTCATATATGCAAACAATAACCAATAAAGTGCTGAGATAGAGACTAGGTCAAGGCCGGCTTATTAAACAACTAATGCGAATTGTACTGACCTGAGTAAACATTATATATTATACCAGTGTAACTAGGTCAACTGATCATTAGTTATTATTAAGCATTAATCGTTGTACGTCTCGATGTACCTATTACTATTGATCGGGACAACCGATCACTAGTTAATTATAAGTACTATGTACTGGGTTTCAATAAACCATTATCAAAGTGTTCCTACTGTGTTTCCATTCATAGGTAGTTTAACTCACTACCTGGTGATCTCGATAGATTACCACTACATAGTGATCCTGCCAGGATAACTGGCAGTGATCACCACTACATATGTACAAAATAAGTGACTGGCAGATAAGGGTCGTATTTTTCTATTACACGCTCAAGTTGAATTTAATATGAATGGATAATAGATAATCTACCACGATATTTTAAAATTTCTGTCTCTTATTTTTGTACTGTTATTTGTATTTAATTAGTACAGTAGATATAGGATATTGGGTGGAACTAATTTCCATAAAGATAGGGTTCGATTTTTTTAGTTCGTTGTTGGTAGGTATCTTTTTGATATATACCCACTAAAAGTATAAAAAAATCTGATTGTGCAAAATACGTTTTGTTCACACAATTTTTGGTCACCAACCTGAAAAAAAAATATCAAAAATTTAAGAAGTTGTATGGTAACAAATTACACGGCATATCACGCTGGAAAATAATATAATAATGGTTTCTAGAAATAAAATGTTTACATACATTAAGAAGAAAATATTAAGAAAAGGTATTGTCATTAATGGAAATATGCAATATATTCATATAGGATTCCTCATCGACAGAATGCTGATATGTTTGTCTTTAAATCCTGATCTGTAAAAATTAAAGGAGCTATACCTCCTCCATCTCTATTTGATCCTGAAACTCAGTTTATTAAGAAAAAATACAAACCATCATTGGCGATAACTTTGGATGACAGCACCTAGTTTAAATTACATGTTATTTGCGGAAATATGGTATGGTCTTCACGGGGGTGCACAACTACACAAATTGCCATGGCCAAAACATGAAGAATTTTCTGATTTTTTACAACAATATAGCAGTCATATTGCTAAGCAATATAAAGTTGGGACAATTGTATTTGATAGCTACATCAGATACCTACAAAAAATAATTAGTAACAGTTAAATTCACTAAGAGAGCTCTCCACTTCTTAATGCCAAAGGACACTTTCTTTATAATAATTAAAATAAGCAGTGCTTTATAACCACGATGGGGAAACCCTTAGAAGTGAATGACCACATTGTGATTCATGTTAGAAGAAAATCATGTAAGACTTGTTGCTGATGACGCCGATATTCTTCTACTTTTGATTTACCATAATACCCGAAAAGGGATGCATAATTATTCTCTTTTCATATACTTCAATTGGTGCGATACCATTAGCTCGTTATTTGGTAAAGCTGTCCCTTGTTTTCAATTTCACATGTAAATTTAATTGAAGGAAATCTATTGTTTAATTTATTAACAGTCATCAATTTTAGCTACTATAGTATCAGAAACTGCAAAAATATCATCAATATACCTTAGACAAACTCTAGAGAAATACTCGATATCTTTTTTTGCTTCAACTTCAAATCTACTCATGAATAGACTGACAATAAACGGTAAAGGGTTATCCATTGCTGTCCTTCCATGTTGTTCGAAAAAAGTATGATGGGAATGAAAACAATTTTGTTTCATGCTATTGTCTGGTAAAATGTTTTATTGATATCGGGCAAATAACTAAACATAAATCCAATGTGTTTGGAATTATTCAATGTGTAAATTTTGGAATTAGGTTCGCAGATTAGTTTTTTCACTGATAATTTGTACTAAAGAAAAGTTTGTGATCACTTTTCCCCTGTTCCTTGGCCGACCCATATATTTCATATTTATTAAGTCGAACTAAAGTAAAGGGGCTTTGCTATAGCTTTGCTTGATTACTTTCACTTTTCATTTACCAAGTTTTTATTTAACTTGCTATGTATTTATGTATGTATGTATGTTTGTTCGGGTTAAATCTTGAAACTGAATTTTAAAGCAGTTATCCTCAACCGATTGAACTGAAATTTTGCATGCACGTTTAGTTTAGATGACAAAGCATGGTTAGCTTAGTGATGTCATTCTAAATCCAATATGGCGGACCACCCGAATATACCAAAAATAAGCAGTGCTTTATAACCATAATGGGGAAAACCTTAGAAATGAATGACCACACTGTGATTCATGCTATAGATGACACATTTATTGCAAAAACAGCGCTTACATTGGCAGAAGAAAATCATGTAAGCAACAACAACTCGTTGCTGATGACACCGATATTCTTCTGCTTTTGATTTACCATAATACCCGAAAAGGCTGGGTGAAAAGGGATGCAAAATTATTCTCTTTTCTTTAATTGGATGCGATACCATAAGTTCCTTATTTCGTAAATGAAATCTACAGCACATCGAAATTTTTGGAAATGCGAGGAATTTGGCATTTACGCTACTCTGCTTGGCAAACAAACAAAAGGCAAACATAAAGGAACACACATATTTATATTGACACCAAAGCATTGGTATTATTGTATGGTGGAAATTCAAAGACAGACAATCTACTACGATATAATCTCTACTTGAAAAAAAGTACATTTTTAAAAGACATTATAAACTGGAAAGCTATGAACACCAATATTACCAATCCCTACCAAAAAAGTAGGAGACCAACTACAACAGCCCATATGTGAACATGTGAAATGAGCCCTGCACCAGAGTTATTACTGAACCTGATCCCATGCACCTGTAAGACTGATATAAATCAGTCGTATGGCAGTGGCAGATGTACGTGTCGACGTTATGGTGTGGAATGTACTCAGATAAATATGTTGTAACTGTTCTGGTAGAGATTGCACAAATAGTGCACTACAAGAAACTGAAGGAGACTATTGAATTTAGCTTTTCTCTTATGTAAGATGTAAGACTGATGAAATATATGAAACGCATTTTGATTACTAAAAATATGTTTTCAGTTTTTCCGCCACTATTTAGTATTTATGTCGATTTTTTAAATTCAATATCAAATTTTTTCAGCACGCAATTTTCCGTACTTTGATACCATACACGATTTTTTATATTTATTTTGGCATTTTTCAAGATGATGGCCAAAATAACGCATTTTATATACTTTGCTACCAATTTTTCTGCAAAAAAAGGTGAGAAGAAAGTAAATCGGCGTCGTGCATTAACGGTGTACCAAAAAAGGATCTCTGGGCGTTGTTAATGCCACTAGAATGCAGGTTGTTGTAGCGTGAGACCTAGATGTACAAAGAAGAGTATTCCTACTTCAATGAAACAATGGAAAATCGATACTCTACTGACACTAGCAATTATATATTAAAATTATATCATATTACATTACAAAAGTAGCAGACTTACTGTGCTGATTATGTATACATATTTATACCTACCTATAAATTTAAAAAAATATTTACCTAACAATGCCACAATCTACATCACAATGCTACATCAAAGGTAATAGGTAGGAACTATCTTAATTCATAAAATTCCGCACACAACAGGTCCCCAACCCCAATTGCTAACAATAAACTATAAAGTGCAGCAATATATGTATATAGTGCCTTGTACAGAAGGTACAGTGGCAAAATAAAAGACGGTACTATTTAGAGCTTATCTGATTAAGTAGCAGCATAGTCCGTAGAGGTAATAACGACGTACGGTTACGTCTTTATTACCAAACACACAGGTAGAAAGTTTCCGGTTTCCGGTTTCAGAAACTACCGAACCATTGATTATCAATAGGTCTCACCATAGATCAATATGATATCACAAACAGGTAAGGATATAGGAAATAATGAACTAATAATGAACATCTAGTCTGCAAGCTAGTCACTTTAAGTTTTACGCTTTACCAAAATGACACAAAATAACATGAAAATAGCTTCCTGTAGAACTCCGAAATGAATCAATAAAAATCATTAACAAGGCCCCAAAATGAGCCTGTAACAAATTAAATTTTTCTAGACTTTTAGTATGTCAAAAAAGATACCAATAACCAACTAAAATATTCAATCCATCTCTTCCATCCATGTGGGAACTAATTCCACCTATTACCTATTTTTGCATATATTTACTGTACTAAATAATGGCATTTAGCCTGATCAAATGGTAGTTATATGTGTTTTTGGGGTGTTTGGGGTTTTTGGGGTGCTCATTGGTCGAAAAATGCAAAAAATGAGTCGAAATTTTCGAAGCTTTTCAGGTTTTCCGCTTATATGTATACGGAAAATATCACTGTATTGAAAGTTGAAGACAAAAAGGCAGTTTTGACCAACTTTTTGACCAACATAATAACTTGATGGCTTTTAGTTAAATAACAGCCATCACAGCCTGCCACTCCGACTGCTGCTGAGCCGGAGCCTGGACCATCATCGTCCATTGAACATCCTACGCCCGGACTTTCCACAGTCCCAGCCAGATGAAGGAGAGTAAAATTATATTAACATTGCTATCAGATATTTTTTATACATCGCACCTTCATACTACAACTTACTTACTCTTTTTTCTAATTCACTATATGGTCTACCAATGAATTTTCCTCCAATAATATATTGAATATTACTTTCTTTATCTTGAAAATGTAAATGTAAGAAATGAGTAAATAATTTTTTTTGTAAATGGGTATTTATTACTGCTTATTAGGTACATCTACAAAATACTTATCCTAAATCGTCAAGTCATACTTACAAAAAAAGGAGAGGGAAGGAATTTAGGTTGAGAGATAGACTTTGGGAGAGGAGGTAGAGAGGGGCTTCGATTTATGGTCGGAAGCCCTCTTCCGAACCCTAAATTTGGGGTTTGAGAGGTGGTGGGTTCATATTTACAGCGCAGAGTTGTTATTATTTAACCCGTTCATTTTGGTCAAATAAGCGTTTACAGGGAAATGGAGAATGATTTCTCCATGTATATGCGTATATATTGATCCAGATTTCAAATTTCGGTGCTCTCTAAATGCAAAATTTGATGCGTTATAATTTTATTATACGAGTTCTTCACGTAGTTGTTTTCAAATTACAGACGTACGTCTATAAGTGAGTTTATTGCAGTTCTCACGAAAGTTGGTTATATTTGCCATTTTTCGACTAACGGCTTATATCGGTCATATTTGGAAGTTGATAGCTCATTTAATGTAAAATTTGCTCTTTTTTTGAATATAGCATAAAATACAACATATTATGAGTGCAAAACCTGAAAAACAACGATAATTTCGAGTTTTTGCATTTTTCAACCTAAGCCGGTGGTACTACTGCTACGAGGTAGCAAACTTCACATTCGTGTTCAGCACCCAAAAAAACATAATTGTTGAGAAACCTTCTGGCTTGAAGTTCTCAAAATATGCACTTTTGACAGTCTAATAGGCTTCCCACAACTTAAAAAGTATTTCTTGTCAGTTCCTGTCAAGAAAGTATATCTTGAAAATGGCCTTTCTAATAAAATACATAGGTGCTGGATCGTATAAAGGATTCATTGTAAATATAATGGGATATGTAGATATAATGGAAATATGGGACCTATAGGTAATTATGTTTTCATATCTATTTAATTACTAATTGTTAAATAGATATGGGAAACGTAATACTTTTTACTGCCGATCCAACGACGCTCGCACTTGCTAGTGTGTACAACACACTTGCTAGTGTGTACACCGACGATTTATTTGTATTAATTTATGTCATCTTACAAAAACTACATTACTGAAGTCCTCTGAAATAAAATTAATAGGTAATTTATACAAGGAATTTCTATGCAAAACAAATATTCTCTTTTTGTAATAGATTCTCACCTCTTGTAAATTTAATTTCAGAACTTCTCCAAGCGTGCAAAGGTGTAGTTTTCTATCAAAAATTCAATATCCTCCGGCGCTGCAAACTTTTAATAAATAATCCATTGAAACTGCACGAAAACCAACAGCTATCTATTCTGTTTCAACTTGAGCAAATAATAAATCGGTTGTCCGGTTGGTTTACAAACTATCCGGGCGATTTAAATCGCACCAACATTTTGCTAACGGATAAAGTGGCGAGGATAGCACTTAATCAAGGATAAAAAAGGGTTTCGATCTTGTACAGTTTATTGCAGGGATCTGTCATGCGTAATGGCTGATATGTGGCTTGGTAATATTAGATGCCTGCTGGAATTATTACAGCTCATTTTAAAGAAATATATGAAAGTCCGATGATCAACTGGGCCATCTTCCTTTTATTAACTAGTTTTATGACATGACCTCACGTTAAGGTCTTAGGACATAGCATTACTATTATTGTCAGAGTAAATCACGTTATTTTTACGGATGATTTTCTTTTGCTGCATGCTGTTTTCATATGTTTTCTCCACGACTGTTCAACAATGCATGTTTTTCTTCAAAGATAATTATATCTATTATTAGTTGCAGTGCATAATCATTATTCACTGTTAAGTACCTAGATACCAAAGTCGCAAATCAGCTTCGTCTCGTCACGTGTTACTGAACTCGTCACTAATTCACATTAAATAATTTCCACACCCTATCACCCTAACACCCTGCGTTGCTATGAATATTTATTTTCTGTGATATATGTAAGTATATTATGTTGATTGGAACTTGAAACTAATTATAGCTTTGTTTTTGTTGACAGAACGGGAATATATAATTTATTAATATATGAAAACTGCCAATTGGTAGGTAGTCTATCGACTTTTCTTAGTATCTGGGAAAACATAATGGTGTGTATGATAATACTACTTAAAGAGGATGAAAATAGGTAAGAAAACTTGTAACTTAAACGGTTTTATTTTAAATCATCAGTTGTACTAAAAACTACAAAATTATTAGGATACTACACCTAGGATACTATCCTAAGATTCTGACGTTTGGTAAGACATAAAAACCTGGGGCGCATTTGAAATTTGGTTTTTATGCGCCCCACGTTTTCATTTCTTACCAAACGTCAGAATCTCAGGGAGGTCCAGGTTTGTGTCTAAATTATTTTGTAGTTTTTAGTACAACTAATGATTTAGTTAGATTTAGTAGTTTTTAATTTTTTAAGCTCACCAAGTATATTGTATAGGACTCTTTAAAAACATCCAAATCAGCCCAGTAATCTTAAACAACCCCAAGTACCTACCAAGTTTAAGACAAATCAGTTCATAAATTCGAGAGTCCGTCATTTTGGGTTCGCCATTTTGGATCCGCCGTTTTTATTTTTTAAGTTTGAGTCAAAAATTGTATTGAGTGACCTTAAACACCGCAAAGTTTCAAGTTTCAGATAAATCGGTTTATAAATAAGAAAAATCCGCCCTTGTAAGATCCGCCATTTTGATTTTTTGTAATAAAAATATATTAAATTTTATTGTCACCGGAACACTATGTAATTACCAACTTTCTAGTCTCTAGCGCATCGGGAAGTAATTGGAAAAGCTGTTGCAATATATGAAACAAAGATATAAACAAACAAACCAACAAACAAACAACTAAAAGCTAAATAAAATCGTTTAAAAATAGGGAAGTTTCAAAAGCAATTGTAATATTTTGATCACATTTTTTTTACTTTTATAACATTGAAACACTTTAAATTGCCATTACAAAATTATTGTCTAATAAATATCATATAATTTATTTATAGGCGCAGAACCTGATATATTTTTTTTTCGGTTCGAAGTTTATGTATTTCGGATAAAGATAGAAATTTCAGAATATCAAAAGTTAAGTTTAGTGCGCAATAAGTGATGAAAAATACGTGTAACAAATGATGAAAAATGTATCTCTTTTGAATCACAAAATTGGCAATATAAAAAACCGAAACATTATTCATTAGGTTGATTTGATTTATTTGGATGCCACCCCGTTCCAGCTCAGCATCGCCTTATCAAATACTATACTATACTATAAACCCGTATAACACTAACCAGTGACTAAAAACTCTTTTAAAAATTTTAAACTTGCACAGACGAAAAAGCTAATTACAATTACGCATTTAAGACTTATTGTTATATGGAAATATTGGAAAACGATACATTGACGTCATACAAATCCTCGACGGCGGTTGTTTGTGTAGGTCGGGGTCTTGATCGGAAGATTAAATTCGAATTTATATATATGATAATAAAGTAACCGACACATTTTGGGATATGACCTATTCAATAAAAACATATTTGAGGCTAAAACCCGCTATCGCGTAAGGCTTTAATGAACTTTTACTCATTTCTTACAAGACTCTTGACAGATTTAAGTACCATTTAACATCAAGTGGAAGATCATTAAAATTGTGGAAATTATTATTACTGAAAGAACATTGAATTATTCTAGGCAGAAGTATTCCTTGGAAGGCTGTAGAGCACAGAAACTAGTAGCACGGTCGTAAATATTGCTAGCTCACACAAGTTTATTGTACAGGTACTTAATTAGGCGTCTCAAGATAACTAATTTTATATGCAAGATAATAATATACCATCCCGACTGTGTGAAATTTGCAGATATGATCAAATTTCCAGTACCGTAGCTATTCCAGTACAAGCCATTTGTAACTCATAGGGGCTTCCTTCTCGATTTGTAGTAATTCTGACCTCGATTCTGACCAATAATGTTCTTCTCGTATTATCTACTTTTTGTTAATATTTAGTTTAATAATATTCAATTTATTTGGAATTAAATTTTTGTGTTCCAATGGAAATACACCTATCTACAATGGTTTATATTTATTATATAATAAATATTATATATATATTGTTGTTAATTAAATATATTTCTCTATGTACCACATTTACATAAATTTAGATTCGCATAAAAACTAATATTATTGCAGCAACGCCCGTACTATAAAATTTCACAAGGTAGATAAGATATCCCTGCAGCTAACGCAGATCATCGGAGGCGGTGAACTAGCATTTGTCATCTCAGAGTCTACCTCGCTGTCACCAATCAGCATTTTACGAGCGACACAGCCCGCTGGAGCACCATAAACCGATTCCAGTTCGCTCAGTTTCCTTCAGCGCTACATAAAACCAACAGATTTATACTTTCTTCCCTCTTACCTACTTATTTCATATGCCGACTAAATAAACAACTGACTATCGCTTAATGGAACCCAAAAATGCGGATAACGTCCTGGTTGATCCCTTCATGTTGCCTATTTGAATGTTACTCGTAACTCACATACTTATATGCGAAAATAATTAATATCCACAGTTATGCAAATATTATTATTGGTAAAATAATAATCAATAATGAACTTTTGATTCCAAGTGTTTCAATTTTTATTATTCATACATTATATGTTGTATTTGATTAATAATTATACTACATTGTAATTTATTTTGTAATTTAAAGCTATTATAATAAGTCTTTTAAGTTTTAAATCTTTTAAATGCAACTCAAAAATTATGCATTTATAGTATATATGTTACTGTGAAACACCGAAATCCGGTGAATGTCGAGATACACCAGTGAATGTCAACATTCTCTAAGTTGCTTGGCGTAGATCCGAAATATCGGTGAAATATCATTATTTCTAATTTACACCGGTGAATGTCGACATTCAGCATGTACTCATGGTGTATGTTGAAAACGAACATTTTTTACTAAATGAAAACAAAAATAAAACTATAGGTAATATTTATTTATTAAAACGACAGGGGAAAATTTTTCTAATAAACTTAAGGAAATTGTTGAACTTAAAACAAACAGTAGAACATTGCAAATCACGAAACACAACTAAAATAATGTCAATATAATAAACATACACATACATTTTAATTTTTAAACTGAAATATAAAAAACCCAGAAAATGTATGACATTCTTATTAATTGCAACAACCTAAACTACCATGACACTTCGAATTGCACAAAAGGCCTTTGCTTTTACAGCTGCAATTAGTCGTCGAACACTTCCTTTTGCAATTGCAACGTGTACTAATTACAGGTGAAAGGCTGTTTCAAGGTACCATTTTTGTCTGCTAATTTATAAAAACCTGAATCCTCTATTCCAACAACAACCGCTAATACATTTGGAAGGTCTGTATGACCACGGTCGACATCAGGGACTTGAACTCTTACGGACTCTTAATTTGGACAGGAGGAAACTTTTTTTTTGACGTTCGTAACATTTTTGTTCCTTGAAGTAGGAGATTCTCTTTTGCGGCTACTCTCTTTGAGGAAATTAGCTATTGTTTGTTCAGTCAATACTTGAGATGAAGACGTGCTAGGTTCTAGCTTAACTCCAATGGTATTTTGGTTATCCACGTCGCTTCCATCTGAAATATGGTCTTCTAACATAGGCTAACATAGGGAAACATAGGCCTCTAACATAGGCTTATTTCTGCACATTTTCTATTATGGATTTATTTTATTATATTTAATTTACTTTTTATTGTATTTATTTTAAAGTTTGTGAATACCAAATTATTTAACCTAGCATCTATTGCTAGGTTAAAGGAGCAGCTGGATGGATACGGCAATAAAATAGGATAAAAAAAATGTGTATTTTTAATGTCTACTGTATTGTCAACTGTGTCCGTATCTAGTTACATTGTAGCAGTATTTTTATACCTACATGAAAGGAACTAATATAATTATGTTAAAAGATATGCAAAAGTAACTAGTCCTAAGTAACGAGTCCTAATCCTGAAAGTAACTAATCGTTACAAGTACTCAAAAGTAACTAAAGTTCCCATTACTAAAGACTGACGAAGCCAAAGCCAACAAACAGGATGCAGGAACGGAACCGCCCAAAAGGAAGTTACGACCTGTCGTTTCCGAGATTCACCGGAGCGCATCTGTGTTTGTCGACACACACCGGTGAAAGTTCGAATGTATAATAAAATTAATAAACGTTCGGTCTTTCACAAAGGCATTTGGTATTTGTCGACATTCACCGGTGAACGTTGACATTCACTAATTTCGGACTCTCACAGTAACATATACACATAATACGATTTTTCGTAGAAAATCAAATTTCCTATAGAAGTGGCAAATTATAAAATGAAAATACTATTTTTTCAACAAAATAAGTGAACAAACTAAAAAAAAGAAAAATATTTGGTTTTCATTTTCAATTTCTTTCTGAGTGGATTTATGTATAGGCATTGGTTCATAAAAAAGAAAGCTGGCCTAATTATTTCCTCCAAAATAGTGACTGGCAAAAGTATTATTGATAAAAGTTTACTGATACAGGTTCAAAATATTTTTTTCCGATTTTATCACTTTTTACCTTATAAGGTAAGGTGGGGTAACTGCAACCCAGAAATTTCATAATTGAAATGTGAAAGCCATGAAAATTTTTGTTTTTATCCCATATACTTCCAACTGTAATACATACAATATTGGGAGTGTCATAGTGTATGAATTGAGCAAATTTATAATAATACGTATAGAAAAAACAGAATTATTTTTTTGGATTATAGGTCGCACTTGCCCCATATAATGGGGTAAGTGCGTTTCTGGCTGTAATTTCGTACTTAAAGTGATATTAAAGTGTTTTGGGACAAGAGCGTATTTTAATTTAAATGAACGGAGGAGTGTATAAAAACTTTTTATTTTCAGTTTTCATACTACCACAATTAAAACTAGAATATAACAAATAGGTATTACAAAAACGAAAACAAGACTGAAGCCTATGTCCAATGTAATAAATACGTATTTCTTTTCCTAAGTTACAACTGAGTTACAGTCGCACTTACCCCAGATCCAATTTTATTAGGGGCAAAAGCGACATAGCAATTTGTACAAAATAATAATATAATTAATAAAAATAACACTTGCCACTTGAAGTGCTACGTATATGTTACCAAAAAAACCTATGAGGACAATATGATTGTTTAAAATGTCTCAGATTACAGAAATTTATTATAACCTACGCCAACTTACCAACCGAGAATTGTCCATTTTCCAAGAGGTTATGTCGTATGTGGTGACATCCCAAATAATTAATTTACAAATCTCTGCTAGGGACTAATTTGTGTCTTAGGGATTTATCTCGCACTTACCCCACCTTACCTTACTTATGCCTTATTACTAATTTTTACGAGCCTAAATTATTTTTATTCAATGAAACAATTATTTTCGTTTTATCAATGATATTGATAAAGGTATTTGTTCAAAATGTTGATAATCATGTGATCTTACATATAAAAAAACTTTAATGTACTTATTTATAGCTGATTTAAAGATTCTTTCTTCGAAAATTACATATAACATTTATTATTTATTCGTACGTATTGTTTATTAATTAACTAATTAAAAATTTTGAGCTAATTCCTTTAAAAGTGGTAAGTGAAAAGTGCATTTGTGAAGCGAAAGTGAAAAGTCGTATAATCGTAAAGAAGTAGGTAAATTTGAACGACTGTATCTTGGCCAATTTTTATCAAAAATGCAACAAACTAAAAAAAAGAAAAATATTTGGTTTTCATTTTCAATTTCTTTCTGAGTGGATTTATGTATAGGCATTGGTTCATAAAAAAGAAAGCTGGCCTAATTATTTCCTCCAAAATAGTGACTGGCAAAAGTATTATTGATAAAAGTTTACTGATACAGGTTCAAAATATTTTTTTCCGATTTTATCACTTTTTACCTTATAAGGTAAGGTGGGGTAACTGCAACCCAGAAATTTCATAATTGAAATGTGAAAGCCATGAAAATTTTTGTTTTTATCCCATATACTTCCAACTGTAATACATACAATATTGGGAGTGTCATAGTGTATGAATTGAGCAAATTTATAATAATACGTATAGAAAAAACAGAATTATTTTTTTGGATTATAGGTCGCACTTGCCCCATATAATGGGGTAAGTGCGTTTCTGGCTGTAATTTCGTACTTAAAGTGATATTAAAGTGTTTTGGGACAAGAGCGTATTTTAATTTAAATGAACGGAGGAGTGTATAAAAACTTTTTATTTTCAGTTTTCATACTACCACAATTAAAACTAGAATATAACAAATAGGTATTACAAAAACGAAAACAAGACTGAAGCCTATGTCCAATGTAATAAATACGTATTTCTTTTCCTAAGTTACAACTGAGTTACAGTCGCACTTACCCCAGATCCAATTTTATTAGGGGCAAAAGCGACATAGCAATTTGTACAAAATAATAATATAATTAATAAAAATAACACTTGCCACTTGAAGTGCTACGTATATGTTACCAAAAAAACCTATGAGGACAATATGATTGTTTAAAATGTCTCAGATTACAGAAATTTATTATAACCTACGCCAACTTACCAACCGAGAATTGTCCATTTTCCAAGAGGTTATGTCGTATGTGGTGACATCCCAAATAATTAATTTACAAATCTCTGCTAGGGACTAATTTGTGTCTTAGGGATTTATCTCGCACTTACCCCACCTTACCTTACTTATGCCTTATTACTAATTTTTACGAGCCTAAATTATTTTTATTCAATGAAACAATTATTTTCGTTTTATCAATGATATTGATAAAGGTATTTGTTCAAAATGTTGATAATCATGTGATCTTACATATAAAAAAACTTTAATGTACTTATTTATAGCTGATTTAAAGATTCTTTCTTCGAAAATTACATATAACATTTATTATTTATTCGTACGTATTGTTTATTAATTAACTAATTAAAAATTTTGAGCTAATTCCTTTAAAAGTGGTAAGTGAAAAGTGCATTTGTGAAGCGAAAGTGAAAAGTCGTATAATCGTAAAGAAGTAGGTAAATTTGAACGACTGTATCTTGGCCAATTTTTATCAAAAATGCTTTTGTCGGCGGTCACTATTGTGACGGAAATTACGTCAGCTCTCTTTTTTGTGAATCAATACCTATACCTAAATTAACTCAGAAAGAAGCAATACACATAAATGTAAAAACACAAAAAAATACAAATAATCTTTTTTTATAGCTTTTTAACGTACTTTTTTGAAAATAATCCTACAAGATCATATATATATATATATATATATATATATATATATATATATATATATATATATATATATATATATATATATATATATATATATATATATATATTTATATATATATATATATATATATATATATATATATATATATATATATATATATATATATATATATATATATATATATATATATATATATATATATATATATATCGGGAGGGGTGATCTGCGTACTACAATGCAAACTTCTAATAGTTATATCTGCGTTAATTTTTTCCTACATAAATAGAAAAAAAATCCAGAATTTTTGTATAAAAAAACCTACATTCTTGTACTATATCATTTTTTACGTATCTTTTTTACTTTTAGAGTTATTTGGAAAATGTAGTATATTTTTTAAGAAATTAAAAAAATTGGTTTTATTATTACGTATGTTATAAAACACGTCTTATTTTTTTTTTTTCGAAAGATGCGCATTCTAACCAGGCCGAACTTTTGGATTATATGATTATATATATTTATATATATATATATATATATATATATATATATATATATATATATATATATATATATATATATATATATATATATATATATATATATATATATATATATATATATATATATATATATATATATATATATATATATATATATATATATATATATATATATATATATATATATATATATATATATATATATTGGATTATACTAAAATAAAGTAATTTGTAAAGGGATAACGATCAATATCCATTCTGGTGGGAATATCTGGGATTTTAGCGCTCATTTTTTTCTAAAAAATTTGAGCGGCCCACCGTTTTTGCCCCGTATCTAGCTTAGTCATAACGCAATATTAAAGCAATAGTAATAGTCTCCATTTTAAAGGTCTTTCCAAGTAGGTACTACAAAAAAAGTTTTATAAACTTTTCCCGAAAAGTGTTCCCAGTCCCCAAATGTTCCCAGTTTTCCGTTATTTAACATTGAATGCCAGTCCGGAATTACGCCTAAGGGATAGGTAGGTATTGAAAAATATTACCCTGTATAGTATATACTAAACGAGGTATTTAGCCCTCTTAAAATACACAGCCTGTATAAGAACTTAAAATAAGAAATTCGTAGCTTGCTCTATATTTCAAGTAAATAAATTTCATAGCGTTATATATACGTAATTCCTTGAATATTCGCAAAAAAAAAATGCTGTTGACAATTTCCGGGGATCTAAGCTCATTATGATTCCCGCAGAGTGACCATAGATAGACGGGACTCGTTGAATAGAATTCCAAATGAGCCTACATTGCAGTAAAAATGCTCTGAATCTTACAGTTCTTTTAGCCAATAATTTTTGGTGTCAACATAGATTCTAAACTTGTAACAAATCGTTGTACTTACTTGTATGTACTAAAAATGCAGAGAGGAAGATTTTAATATATACAAGAAGCCAGTTGGAATTCACTTGGCATAGTGAATTAATCTCAATTATACTGATATTCGGCTGATACTTACCACTAAAATAGTAACTGATTTCTTTCTACTACCATACTATTTCAACTTCAAAAAAGCATTTTGTTAATCACAAGGCACATTGTTCTTAACAATTATCATTTTAAAATTGGGTAACCTTGCCGGCGGTAAGAGGGCAGGTAAGATTTCTAGCTAACTATAATTTGCTAGCTTGCTAATTTGCTAATTTTCTAGCTATTATCTTAGATATTTTTTTTGGTGAAAAGTAATCTTGGGTTTGTAGCATTCCATTACATAGATAAATAAGCAAATAGACGAATAATAAGGAAGATACACTTACCAGTCCTATATCTGGACATATACACGGAAACGAACCACTTAGAAGTTGTACAAGTTCGTTCACCATCATTGAGGATTTTCAGAGTGGTGTACGACCTGTTTCATTGCTCATTTATACTTGAATTTAAAATATTAATACTCCAACACTTGCAGTGACGTTTTAAGACATCAGTTTTTGTGGAACTCAAATTCTTAGAATAGACAAACCTGGTCTACTATTTATATTTGTTACATACAGTTATCCAGAAGATGTTAAACTTTAAAATGCATAAAATCTTGTAGAAACCTATTGAAAACAACTACTTTCTTAGCTACGTGCTAGAGAATATTGAATTACATATACAATAGAATTCTAAAGCATTCAAGGGGGGAGTGATGCAGAAATTGCTTGCTTAGTCAAAACCAAAAAACATTTGTTGGTCTTATGTATTAATTCGAAAATTCGAAAAAAATCCAATTTTCACCCTGGATATATTTATTAGCTTTGAATAGCAAAGAACTTCAAAGCTAATATATATATATATATATATATATATATATATATATATATATATATATATATATATATATATATATATATATATATATATATATATATATATATATATATATATATATATATATATATATATATATATATATATATATATATATATATATATATATATATATATATTTAGCGCTATTGAGCAATTTGGGACCTCTAATGTTTACTCTTTACACGGTTCAATTTTATAAAAGTCTATATTCCA
Organism: Tetropium fuscum; assembly: GCA_964058915.1. Classification (NCBI taxonomy): domain Eukaryota; kingdom Metazoa; phylum Arthropoda; class Insecta; order Coleoptera; family Cerambycidae; genus Tetropium; species Tetropium fuscum. The sequence continues at coordinate 4,928 of CAXKVY010003949.1, read as the reverse complement.
GTTCCCACTTTTATGCTGATGATAATAGCTATTTAGGTAACCAGTTGGGCAAAGTACTATTTTGTGTAAAGAACAGATTTCGGCGGAACGAGCGCTAGCGAGTTCCCCAAAAGGATGCGAGTTACACAAAATAGTGTTTCCTAAAGCGTTTCATACTAGATTTTTTCAAAATAGCCCTAACGCATTTGAAAATAGCCCTTTCTTTGTGCTATATCATTTTGAAGCAATAATAGCGGGGTCATTTCGACATTATTCCAATACAAAAAAAGCGATAAAATTGTCCTTTCCTACAATTTAAGACCTCGATGAGAATGATCGGTCCATCGGGAGCGGAGCTATAGGTAATCATACAAAACGTTTTTTGTCATTTTTTAGCTGTAGTATTTAAATTGCACTTTTTTCTCTTGCCATGACTAGCTATGAAAACTAGCCACACTAGCTATGAAAAATCGAACATACAATTTTTCAAAACACTATTAAAAAAATTGTTTATGATGTCTACAAAGTAGGATATACTTATCACTTTTTATCGTAAGCGTTTTTTTTTCATATCATATGTCTTATATTATTTACAAGGCTAGACAAATTTATTAAGGTTAGCAAACATATTACGTAACTGAAAAAGAAATATTCTACTAGTTTAACACTATTAATAGTTATGTGACACGCTCAAGACAAGCATTAGTGGTCTTCAAACCGAATATTTGTAAAATTTATTGCATTTTCTATCTGAAGATCTACCGCAAATGGAAATAATAAGTCAGTGTTACGTCTAGAGACAATTACTGGACCGGTTAGGTTAATCTCTTCATGCGGCATTTTTCTCTGCAAACGTGTTAATTGCAGTGGGCAGCGAGCAACTATCTTGATCGGTCGGGTTTTTGCAATCTCAGCTTTTCTCAGTCTGTCTTAGAGGGATCTGCAGGAAATTGGCTTCGGACAGAGAAATATAAGTTTGTTTTAGGCAGATAACGTTTTACATTATACCAGAAAGTTTCCAGATCGACCTTTTCCAAGCTCGCAGATACAAGATGTTACGGGAAAGTTTCTCATGTAAAAAATTTCCAACAACGCTCTTGAATTTCAACTAAGTATAGAAATGGGATACTTCGAGCTGCGAAGTACAAAGAATTCTAAAATAAAACATGTATGATAAGAGGTAGAATGCCGAATAAAATGCCTTACCCTGGTTTATTTTTTCATGTCGTAAATAAAAATATTAAAAATACCAAAAGTGTGACTAAATACCAAATTACAAGTGTGACTAAAGCATAATTTAAAGATAACAAAATATTTCTTAAAGAATTCAGAAATATATGATATTTTAAGAATTATAAACTGGTATAGTTTTCGCTGCCAAATAATAATGAATGATTGAAGCTCATGACAGCTTAGCAACTCGCCATATAAGACAACATTACATTAGAAGTATTATTTGATTCGCCGTTCTGCTAATGTCTCCAAGAAAATGAAATGAAACAGTTACTTAGGAATTGGATAGAAAAAATCCGAGAAGCTCAGCGTGAGGACAGTGAAAGTTCGTAAAAAGTGATCGGCAATTAGAAGTTTGCACCATGTTCGGTAAGTTATTTAATGCAGAAGCTGTCGTGTAGCGTGAACCAGTCGTATGGAATCATCTGACTCAGGAATGGCACACGAAAATTAGATATGACAATATATTTTTCTGTGTTGACAATTTAATTTAGACTTAAAGGGATCTGGTTATTTACGTCATAACAATATACATTATATTAAAACCTTTTACCTTTATAGTATAATTAACTATCAAGAACGGGAAGGTTAACTTACCGCTCGAAGATAATGTTTGGATTTCCAATTTTGTCTTAGAATGGTATAACCCTTAACGTTCGTGATGCTTATACCTACTATTTTTGTATGATCCCAATATATGAAAAAGATTTATACATACGTAATTATTTTTTTATATGTCAAAAATTACATAAAATTAATTAATAGAAATATGACTGAAACCGAATAAAAATGTCTATTATCACAGTTTAATGTACTGACCGTGCTGAATCGGTATGTGTTGCTTACCGTTCCAGCAACAAGCACCGTAAGTAAACAAAAGAAGCAATGAATATTTTTTAAGTCTTTTTATCATTGTTCCAGAAGTTCTTTCATTAGCGGATTTGGATAGTTTCCTATAATATCACGATGTTTATTAGCTTTTTGTTGGATTGATTCTTGCACTATGGGGATACAAAGATCTGTGTGTAGTGTTTGATTTTTCATATACCATGGAGCATCTACAGTTTGACGGAGTATTTTGGAATAATGACATCGTTGGATACTGGCAGTGTTGGATTTAGATATAGAGGCACATCCCCATAGTTCTGATGACTGTTTTCTTCGTATATGAAACAGTTTTATTTTCTGTGGTTACACGTGATTTTCTTCCTATCAAGTATTTCTCTTATTTTAATATCTTTTTGTTTTCTTTGTTTTATGATATGTCCCTGTTATGAAATTTTGTGCCATTGGTAGATCTGATATATACAGTACATATATATAGTAGCGGTCCAAGGACACTGCCCTGAGGCACTCCTGATCCTAATTGGATGGTAACCAGACTTGTCTTCATTTACCTTGGTTTGAAATATTATCTCGCTTAAATATGATTTCAACAGTTTTAAGTGGGCTGGTGGGAGAAATTGTTTTATTTTATATAGATAGAGATATTTTTCTAGGGGTTTTCCCATAGAACGGATTTGTTGATCTTTATAAAACTTTGTAGATGTTATTATAAGCCTATTTTTACCATTTTATGATGTTTAAACAGGATTTAATTTAAAACATCCCTATTGGTGGTCTGGTATCCAGTTTTCTGGTAGCGCATCTTTCCAAAACATTTACTGGCGTTACTGACAGGAGACTTATAAGTCGGTGAGAATAGACCTCAGTAGGTTATTTGCTGGTTTTGCTGTCATAATAATTTGGGCCGTTTTTACTCAAGACTCTTGAGAGATTTGGGTCAGTATCTAAGTCAGGTAACGAACAATAAACCTCGTTAAAAAAACAATTCTATTGATTAGCCACGAAGAAAATTTGGAAGCGTGAAATAGTAGTTATGGAAATCCCAAAAGCAAATTTTGATCAACCAGTGTCAGATTCGTCCCTGACAGATCCTGTAATTATGCAGTAGCGATGATCCAGCTTCCAGCACCCCATAAAGAAGTTTCAGAGGATAGGAAATTGCTACAAAAACACAAACTTACGTAAACACGGTACCATTAACTCTAATTATGCTAGCTTAATAAAAAAAATGAATTCGTAAAATTTAAGTAAATTCGTAAAAGTATAAGAAACATTCAATATATGATTACTACTTACCATATAAAATAATTAGGTACTTACCATATAAAATTTCATGCAAATATAAGCTCCATATATAACTAAATCCATAATATTTATTTTTATCCGCCACATCACATTTTTCATCGGCCACTTGTAAAAATCTATAGCAATTACTGTTGATTAGTGGTATAGAAAATACTGGTTTTCTATACCACTGCCATGTGTAGTGAGGGTTGCCTATATAATTAATTCTTACGCACATGTAGCAGCGTGTGGTGAGTTTTTCATACTTACATCAACTGTATAATACCTTTGTATTATGTATAAAATTAAATTAAACACATAGCTGTTTTAAATTAAATTAATTAAACTAATTTTAAATTAATTAATCTTTATAATATTAATATCTTTTTATAAAGACAATACGTATTTCCAAGGTGGATATGTTCACAACTCCAACGTCCTGAATCGACTTCTGAGATAAAAAAAATCATGCTACATAGGGAATAAGAATGAGTTTAGCCAGGGTAAGAATTGAGTATAAAGTTTAATAGACATTTATATAATATATTAAAATATTTAGGCGTTCAACAAATAAACAAATGTACTTTACTACTGGATAGGGCTGGAACCTTTGATGTAACTGTAACACTCGGAGTAGTTTCCACAAACACCAAAACACTTTCACTTCGCTCGACGCGCGTTTCGCCAACCAAGTTGGCATCATCCGGAGACGATTAAAACTAATCTTAAATTACAAAATCTACGATATTTATACTATTTTTCCGGTGACGTCACTAATGATATCACCGTGAAATTTACGCGTGACTAATCACGCTTCAATGGTCGGTTGCTAAGCAACGCGTAAAGCGGGCTACGGTATGATATCACCGTCAAATTTTCAAAAGAAGAATTCGAATATTTTCCTAGGATTTGGCTTAGGTATGTGGATGACACTTTTGCCGTGTTTGACACTAAGATTGCGGATGTAGAAAACTTCATTTCCAAATTAAACAGTCGTTTCACTTCTGTAAAGTTTACATATGAACTAGGAAATAATGGAAAACTTTCATTTTTAGATGTATTAGTAATTAAAAATAGTGATAATAGGTTAGATTTTGATATATATAGAAAAGATACCAGTACAATCAGATATATCCCTAATGACTCACCACTGCTATCAACATAAAATGGCAAGTTTCAATTTTCTTGTCCATCGTTTGCTAAGTTTCCCTCTCAGTAATGAGAGATTTGAAAAAAGAAAAAGTATTAATTAAAGATATAGCTGTGAGTAATGGTTATCCTAGAGATATAGTTGAAAAACTAATTAGGAAGCGTAAATTTAAGGACACACTTCGTAATTCTACGACCTTTCAAAAGGATATAGAGACTACAAAATATGTATCCATCCCGTACGAACCCCGGTTTACTCATGGTTTGAGTAAGGTTTTCAAAAACGTGGGTATAACAGCGATTCATTCGTCGAGCAACAAATTACAACAACTTTTAGACAATCCAAAGGATAAAATTGTTCCAAATGAAAGGTCTGGGATTTACGAAATTAGTTGTAATGATTGTGATCGAAAATATATTGGACAAACGAGACGGTC
>CAXKVY010003948.1:55000-57500 GCA_964058915.1 Tetropium fuscum | reverse complement strand
GTTTATTTGACGTACTTAATTATAGTAAGTTGTTAACTGGAATATAAATAAAACAAACATGTAGTTATTTTAAAAGTGCATATTATAGGAGAATTTTATTACGTTCTGAGAAAACGCAAACACTCGCTTGAATAAATATACGAATAAAAATGTGTATCCAGTGGAGGTACTTTTTATTATAAACGACATAAAGCATACAGTAAACAACTAAAACAACATGCATTGCGTTGTTCTATTTTATATTCGGTGGCTGATCTATCTTTGAATATGTTTGTATTATAATACATTGTATTGACCGGTAGGCCTTAGAGGTTTGTCTATGCTAATGAGTATTTTTTTGGCATACATTTGGCCACATAGGACAATATTATTAGAATCATATTAAAGCATAAAATATTAAGATGTTTAAAATCACAAATATTTTAAATTTGTCACCTTGTGTATGTGAATCCGGGACCGCAGTAGATATGACGATAGGTTATCGAGAAACAGTTTTCATTTACTACTGAAATAATTTAAATATTAATATATGTATCACAGAGGGCAAATAATAATAATTTGTTTCTTAACACTTCAGTGACCGCGCACTTAGTTGCAACAAGTATGTATGTATGTATGTATGTATGTATGTATGTATGTATGTATGTATGTATGTATGTATGTATGTATGTATGTATGTATGTATGTATGTATGTATGTATGTATGTATGTATGTATGTATGTATGTATGTATGTATGTATGTATGTATGTATGTATGTATGTATGTATGTATGTATGTATGTATGTATGTATGTATGTATGTATGTATGTATGTATGTATGTATGTATGTATGTATGTATGTATGTATGTATGTATGTATGTATGTATGTATGTATGTATGTATGTATGTATGTATGTATGTATGTATGTATGTATGTATGTATGTATGTATGTATGTATGTATGTATGTATGTATGTATGTATGTATGTATGTATGTATGTATGTATGTATGTATGTATGTATGTATGTATGTATGTATGTATGTATGTATGTATGTATGTATGTATGTATGTATGTATGTATGTATGTATGTATGTATGTATGTATGTATGTATGTATGTATGTATGTATGTATGTATGTATGTATGTATGTATGTATGTATGTATGTATGTATGTATGTATGTATGTATGTATGTATGTATGTATGTATGTATGTATGTATGTATGTATGTATGTATGTATGTATGTATGTATGTATCTATGTATGTATGTATGTATGTATGTATGTAGGTATGTATGTATGTATGTATGTATGTATGTATGTATGTATGTGTGTCTGTGTGTCTGTCTGTCTGTCTGTCTGTCTGTCTGTGTGTGTGTGTGTGTGTGTGTGTGTGTGTGTGCGTGCGTGCGTGCGTGCGTGCGTGGGTCTGTATGTATGTATGTATGTATGTATGTATGTGTATGTATGTGTGTATATATGATATATTATGTATGTATGTATGTGTGAAATATTAAAACGTCTGCTCAGCGCCCATGAATCTGAGACCAAATACACTTACTTCACGGACATTGGTAATGATTGTACTACTACTCTATGAGTATGTCGGAGTCGTAGACGGTTTTACAATAATAATATTAATAATCATAAACAAAAGTTATTCATATTTATTTTTAGTTTCAAAATGTAGGTATTTAAAATAAAAACAAAAAATTGCGAATACAGCACTAATTTTTAATTTTAGAGCATTTAGAGCAAGAGAACTTTTTTAATTACATTTTTAATTAATTCGATTGTAATTTTAAGAAAATTACAATCGATCGATATCAAAATGTACAGCCGTAAGAATTTAAAAAAGTACCCTTTTGAACACATAAAAAATGCGACGTCGCAGCTGATATAATAACTGAGATAGCCATAGGGCAGACTTAATTGAGAATACCGTGTAGCTTGCAGAAAACTATTACCCTGAGTAGAGAGTAGTCGAGGTTTTATACTCAGTCATTACTAAATAGTAATTTTCCTGAGTGAAAATTATTCTCCCGACACATTTTAGGATTTAAATAAGTTGAAGAAACTCAAGAAAATATACAATATAGAGGTCAGTGTAACCTATTACATCATATGCAGGCTTGATATGATGGTTTATTGACCATCAGCATCGTGCCTTGAAATGTTATTTGTAAGGAGCGAAAATATGTTCGGCGCCCTCAGACTATATAGCATCCTTCCTTGTATAATAAACAAGTATATAAAATCAAATTGATTGAAAAACATATTGTTCAACGAGTACGAAACTTCAGTATCTGGAAGCTTTCATAACCCTAGCTCAAAAATAAGTTTCTACATCCAATTTTTAAGTTTTTATTGATAACAATTATTATTTTGAAATACGGCAATACTCGTTGAAAATAAAAAATATTTTTACGTAATTGTGCTGTTGTCCCATTTGGTGGGTAATTTAATGAAGATTTTAATAAAGTCGTATCACAAATACATAATTAAGTGACTTTGTT